>JAVTVY010026157.1:0-10101 GCA_036873755.1 Hanleya hanleyi | reverse complement strand
TTGCTAGATTCTTGGTATGTGCTTTAGAATAGGTTAACCAGAGGACTATTCTGTGAAGTCATGTGACGCAGTCAGTATGTCGGCACCTCTTCCCACTTCCCTTATATGTGTTGTAATTTGTTCCTGTATATGGCGAGATTCTGCTGGTGGACGTTTCGTCCCCGAGGCCCGCCCCCTGTACAGACCTTTTGGTCTTTGATATATGTTGGCACTTGTGGGAAGTTGATGCTGGGTCGACATCGGGCCTTACAGACTAGCCTTTGTGTTAAATGCCGTCATTTACATCTCACGACGATACAGCTCACCAATCTCCAATGTACGAGTTGTCACAGCGAAACAGCTCACCAATTACCAGTATACGAGTTGTCAGAGCATTTCCATCATAGCTCTCTAGATTTTGTATCTAATACCGCTTATGCCGGTGCTAGGGGCCGTGTGGTCATATCATCCAAGTTGCCACATGAACAGGTACAATAAAAGCGTACCTGAGATACAACACATATCACGAATTGCTAGATTCTTGGTATGTGCTTTAGAATAGGTTAACCAGAAGACTATTCTGTGAAGTCATGTGACGCAGTCAGTATGTCAGCACCTCTTCCCACTTCCCTTATATGTGTTGTAATTTTTTCCTGTATATGGCGAGATTCTGCTGGTGGACGTTTCGTCCCCGAGGCCCGCCCCTGTACAGACCTTTGGTCTTTGATATATGTTACACTTCTGTGGGAAGTTGATGCTGGGTCGACATCGGGCCCAGACTAGCCTTTGTGTTAAATGCCGTCATTTACATCTGACGACGATACAGCTCACCAATCTCCAATGTACGAGTTGTCACAGCGAAACAGCTCACCAATTACCAGTATACGAGTTGTCAGAGCATTTCCATCATAGCTCTCTAGATTTGTATCTAATACCGCTTATGCCGGTGCTAGGGGCCGTGTGGCCATATCATCCAAGTTGCCACATGAACAGGTACAATAAAAGCGTACCTGAGATACAACACATATCACGAATCGTTAGATTCTTGGTATGTGCTTAGAATAGGTTAACCAGAAGACTATTCTGTGAAGTCATGTGACGCAGTCAGTATGTCGGCACCTCTTCCCACTTCCCTTATATGTGTTGTAATTTTTACCTGTATATGGCGAGATTCTGCTGGTGGACGTTTCGTCCCCGAGGCCTGCCCCCTGTACAGACCTTTTGGTCTTTGATACATGTTGGCATTTGTGGGAAGTTGATGCTGGGTCGACATAGGGCCTTACAGACTAGTCTTTTGTGTTAATTGCCGTCATTTACATCTGACGACGATACAGCTCACCAATCTCCAATGTACGAGTTGTCACAGCGAAACAGCTCATCAATTACCAGTATACGAGTTGTTAGAGCATTTCCATCATAGCTCTCTAGATTTGTATCTAATACCGCTTATGCCGGTGCTAGGGGCCGTGGTCATATCATTCAAGTTGCCACATGAACAGGTACAATAAAAGCGTACCTGAGATACAACACATATCACGAATCGTTAGATTCTTGGTATGTGCTTTAGAATAGGTTTACCAGAAGACTATACTGTGAAGTCATGTGACGCAGTCAGTATGTCGGCACCTCTTCCCACTTCACTTATATGTGTTGTAATTTGTTCCTGTATATGGCGAGATTCTGCTGGTGGACGTTTCGTCCCCGAGGCCCGCTCCCTGTACAGACCTTTTGGTCTTTGATATATGTTGGCATTTGTGGGAAGTTGATGCTGGGTCGACATCGGGCCTTACAGACTAGCCTTTTGTGTTAAATGCCGTCATTTACATCTGACGACGATACAGCTCACCAATCTCCAATGTAAGAGTTGTCACAGCGAAACAGCTCACCAATTACCAGTATACGAGTTGTCAGAGCATTTCCATCATAGCTCTCTAGATTTGCATCTAATACCGCTTATGCCGGTGCTAGGGGCCGTGTGGTCATATCATCCAAGTTGCCACATGAACAGGTACAATAAAAGCGTACCCGAGATACAACACATATCACGAATTGCTAGATTCTTGGTATGTGCTTTAGAATAGGTTAACCAGAGGACTATTCTGTGAAGTCATGTGACGCAGTCAGTATGTCGGCACCTCTTCCCACTTCCCTTATATGTGTTGTAATTTGTTCACTGGTGAAGATGCTATAACTAACGGCGAAATATACAGAATAAAATTGTGATTCTTACTCGGAGTTGCTTTTCTTCTCTATAGTTGAAGTAAAATGGTGTGTTCTTGTGCATTTTGACAGAATATTTAGACTTTGAAGATGATATGTAATGATGCCCCAAAATGAACTGAATTTTCCGTGTCATCTGTCTGTCTGTCTCTCTGTCTGCCCATCTTTCTTGTCATACCATATGCAGCTGGTGATGGATCAGAAGCCTAATGAAATTGACTGACCTTCGCCTGTTTTATCGAGGTCAAATTTAGCATTAGCAATAATTTGTAAAGGAGTGAAGATAGGCTCTTCAAATTCATCATACTTGTGCAATTGGTGACTGACTAGAAGCCTATTCCAGTTGACTGAATCTATTTTCTCGGGTTATATACTGTATATTATGATATAACATGAAATATAGCTAGGCATTCTAAATTGATACCACATATGCAACTGATGATGGACCTGAAGTCTATGAATATGACGGACATTGACCTATTTTCTCAAGGTCAAAAACTGTATGTTAAGTCACATGTTAACTGCCAACATACACCTCAAATCTAACATTGTCATTATTTTGTCGTGGCTGTGGTTTTTCTTCCAGAACAATTTAGCGAATTTTGCAAGTGTTCCAACAGCCTCATGCTTCAACAGTAACTTAAACCATGCTGTATCGGCTGAGCTGTTGAAACACCCTCCATTTCCTAGCTCTGATATACTGCATCACTGTCGAAATATGGGTACCAAGACAGAGTGATAGATCACACAGCCAGTGAAGGTTCCTGATTTACACATGTACATTGAATGTCGTTATTGCCTAAGTAGTATTAGCAGCATTTTACAACAACAGCAATTCGCGGACTTACAGTGAAAAATTATAGTGAAAGGTATGTTTTTTGTTGGTTGGAATTTTTATTTGGTGGCATTGTTTCAGATAGAATACAACAGCCTAATTCATACAGGAATAAAAAGGGGTTAAAATCTTTATGTTCAAACTTTCATAGGAAATATAGAAGTGGCAATTTGAAATTTTATTTTTATTCGATTTTTTAATGTCGGTGGGCCCATGAAACGCAAAATAAAGTTGGTGTTGCCTCACACTGGGTTTCGACCATTGATGAAGAATTGCTCCCTTCTCAGAGGCACTTCTACAAGGGATGATTCCTGATTGCTCATCCTCCAAGGGTATGTGCCCCACCCTCTGTCCCATCCTAAAAACAATTGCCACCCCTAATAGGGGGTGTGCCCAAATTGGGGAGATCTAAAGCCCTGTGAGTACCAAATTATGTGTTACAAAATTATCTGGGGAAATGCTCTTCGCCCGTGTTTCATACGAGCTTTCATTCTAAATATTTCTTTTACTGCTTCAGTAATTGTCTTAGTCTAGACATTTTGTGAACCTGACATGTGGATCAATTACAAGCGTCTAGTCCGTTATTCATAATCCAGCCGTCGTCCATTAGAGAATATCCGCGTCCATAATCCAAAGACCTATTCCATATTCCATATAACAGTATTAGCACCAAATTCAAAAAGACAGTCATAATATACATAAACATAGGCTTGTTTCCAGCAAGAGAGAAGCGGTCAACAGTTTTCAATGATGCCGGCAAGACATCATGATGTTCCAAAAATATCAAATCCGTATCGCTGATCAGTATTCTTAATCCATAATATTCGTAGTAAAATCTTCATCTAAAGAATGATGTATCTCAGTCACGCTTTGATTGTGACTGTTCATATGAGTACCATGAGGATCTTGAAGTACATGGGTTCATATGGCCCCTAGCACCGGGTTAAGCGGAATTAGACACAAGTTACGAAACGTAGCGCCATAGATCTTGCACGCTACGTTCGTATTTTGCTATCAGCATGCGATATGTATCGCCAAATTTGAGAAATTTGAGAGAATTGAGAATCACAGATATGTGTCAATTGGCAATTAATTATGCAGCTTCTTCTAGAACCAGGCAAAATCACAACAGGCTATGAATGGACCAGAATAGGCAGTTGG
This sequence comes from Hanleya hanleyi, assembly GCA_036873755.1. Taxonomy (NCBI): domain Eukaryota; kingdom Metazoa; phylum Mollusca; class Polyplacophora; order Lepidopleurida; family Hanleyidae; genus Hanleya; species Hanleya hanleyi. Next base: position 5,906 of record JAVTVY010026157.1, on the reverse strand, counting down.
GGATTGAATAGAAAGAATCCAGGGCATTTCCCTCACTGACTGCACGAACTGGTTTAGATTTATTAGCTTTTCAAACTAACACAGGTTGGTGACAGGAGTGTGACTCACAGATCTGTCTTGGATAGCTCTACACAGCTTGGACTGTCCTTCATATTGGCTGACATGAATTATCAATTATTTTGACATAGTAAATGATGAAAAATCTTTTAAAAATACTTTCCAATGGAATTTTCTTTTCTGACATTTTTAGGACCATCTTTCAAGAGATGTGTTTTTCTTTATTGACTTCTGCTGGCAGTGCCGAGACGCTTTATTTCTGTAATTATATTCTCCTGGATACACTGTTTGTTCAAATGGGTGTCATATTCACATTCATGCTAAAAATAAGGCGTGAAGAACTGAGTTAACTGTCTTCTCAAATCCATATCCTATCGATCACCACCATTTATTTGGTTCTTCGGGAGGATATAATTGGTTTAACAGCATTCACACACACCAACGTTTTCTTCCAGCCATCTCTGTTCACCTGAATGATTTCACGCTGTGAGGTCAACGCGCATGCATACACGATACATTTAAATGAGGTCACGCGACTCTCTTACGGGCCCCCAAGTCATTGTCGCACTACCACAATATGTGCATGGTCGGGTGTTTGCAGAGCTACCGCTGTTGCGGTAGTGCGATGATGAATTGGGAGCCCTCAGGCTTTGTGGAGGGAGATATCCTCAAGTAAACCCAGACCCATATAGCCAGAGTTCCGTAATAATTCGACATGAGGATCTGTTCGAGTTAATGACATCTTTATTCAGGTATCGACATCAACAATAGATTCGTCGACCCGAGCAGAAAACCTGACAAATAGAATAGATTGACCACAATTCAGCCTATTATCTTTGTAACTGATGATTAAACAATAAAGTTACTTAATGCTGCAAGTCTTTGTTCTGTTATTTATATAAACAATTATTCTGTAACTGTTTATCCAGCAACGTTATGCCATTCACACGTGAGGTTCATCACACCGTTACCATGGATACCATTATCGATACGTTATACAATTATTACCAGTGAGAAATATTGTATAGGTCAATGAAGACAATATAAATTGGGACTTCACGTTTACACTTAATCTACGGTTATATGGTTTCATAAATATAACTACGGTTTTACAATTGTTGGGTAAAATAACCTACCCCGATGGGCCAACTGGAGATCATGAAGTGGATCCAGGAGAGACCAGATACATTTACACATCAGTTTACCCTGCATAAATAATAACAGAAACCTTTTGTAGCCTCTACCACTAATGGCTAATACAATTGTGTCAACTCTATGTCTAAAATCTACAGATAAAATAGTTTGAGCGGGTTTACAGATCTATATAGTGACATTACTCGTTTGTTTATAGTTTTCCATAATGAACTCGAACACAAATTGGCGCGAACAAACTAGGTCAACAACGTGCTTTTACAGAAGTTATCGGTCTGATTACCAATTTAGTAGATAAACAGATTATCATCAGCCTACAATTGTTCTGCGGCTACTACAAACAACAGGAAAATAGTAATGCTACTCACGGTAGTTGACAACTGCATAAAACTTGAAATTACATCAAATCAATCAATAAATTCTCTCTGTCGATTTCTTTTGTCGAACAATTCGCCAACAGTTTCGTGTTTCACAAACAGAAAGAGCGAAGTAAAGGGCGATAACTCTAATGTACTATTCTATGGAAGAATCCTACTGATCAATGGGAGACAATGTAGCGTAGCACTGTCCACATCCTCCCCAGCTTTATGTCGATAGCCCCTATCGATAAACTAACCAAAGTTCATTGTCTATCCCCTGGTTGTGAAGAGTCAGTATTAAGTAGCTTGCCTGCTTCACGCATGACTCTGACGGACAGTTCCATAATCGCTTCCTGGTATGACCTCGTATCAGAAGTCACAGTGTGTACAGTCACGGAAGATTGCGAAGCCTGTCCGGTGGCTGCGTTATCTTCGTGTAACACAGAACGTGGCTCTCTGTGGGGATTGTGATGTTTCCCTGCGGTGAATCTCACAGTTCTCCTCAGTGGAACCACGGGATCAGAATCGGAGTCACTGCTAACACAGTCCCTGTCCGGAGTCTGTTCGTCATTGCGAACTTCAACCGCCACTCGATAGTCCGCATCATCGTCACTATCACTGGAAGAGGAATCTGCAGGAGCTGATCCACCGACATTCTGCGGAACCTGTAGAGGGGGATCCTCGAGGATCGGTTGAGGATACAGACGTAGTTCAGTCCGGTGAACATTCCGTTCAGTGCCAGATCCATCGGCTGGTTCAATCGTTACAATGGGTCCATTGCACCGAATGACCTGGTACACTTCAGGTCGCCATTTGTCCTTGATCTTGTTTCGTCCTCGCTCCAGGTGGTTGCGGTAGAGTACCATTTGTCCTACTCTCAAAGGTTCAGTGTTACTCTTGCTCGAGGTGCGCACTGCCTGCCGTATAGCCCGGGTTCCTATGAGCTCCCCAGTTCTGCCCCATGCTGCACGCAGTCGACTTTGATGTTGCTCCAACCAATCGCAGACTCCTAGGTCGCCATCTGGAATGTCGCTTGTGTCACCAAGTAGGAAGTCAATTGGGAGTTTGGGGTCCCTCCCAAACATCAAGTAGTACGGAGAGAATCCCGTCACCGAGTGTGCTGTTGCATTGTATACATAGACTAGTTCTGGTAGATGTTCTACCCACCGACGTTTCTTCTCTGGTGGTAGAGTGCGAAGAAGGTCATGTAACGTACGGCTATACCGTTCACATTGTCCGTTTCCGGCCGGGTGATATGGAGTTGTGCGCGTTTTCCGAATGTCGTACAGCTTGCGCAACTGCTGGATGACTTGACTTTCAAAATTTCGACCTTGGTCGGAATGTAGTCTGTGGGGCACGCCGAAACGAGTGACCCATTCCTTAACGAGGACATTCGCGACTGTTACAGCTGTCTGATCGCGTGTAGGTATTGCCTGTGAGAACTTTGTAAAGATGTCTGTGAGCACCAGTACATTCTCGCGTCCATCCGTGCTTTTCTCCAATATCGTGAAATCCATGGCAAGCGCCTCAAGCGGCCGTCTTGCTTGCAGAGCACTCATTGTCATTCTGAGACCAGGTTGTGGCAGCTTAGCCACCATGCAGCGTGTGCACTGTTGACAGTGTTCCTCAACATCACGTTCCATTCTGGGCCAATACACTCGCTGGCGCACTAGTGACAGGGTACGTTCCGTGCCCTGATGACCTGCCTGATCATGCAGACCGCGCATCACTGCTTCACGCAAGGTGTGTGGTAGAACAACTTGTAAAGTTTCTCCACTGACAGGGTTTGTGACCCTTCGTCGAAGAACAACATCACTGTCAACTTGTAGCCTTTTCCACTGTCGTAGTAGGAGTTTGGCTTCATCCGCGTTGAGCGCTTCCTCGTTGCCTTGAGGACGTCTGCCTTCAGTTACACAAGTCAGAAGGAGATCAATGCTGCGGTCGGCATGTTGGTGTTGAGCTAACTCCGGTCCAGTCAATGATGGGATAGTTGCGATGCTGTGCATTGTGGCAATGATATTCTGCGATAGTTGGCAAAACTCTGTTTTGGCTGCTGTATACACTTCCAGAGGTAGAGGCGTCATATGTGCAGATATCGAAAGAATGTCCTCTATCTCTTCCGGTTCCTCGGGCATTCCAGGCTTTCTCGAGAGACTGTCTGCGTTCTGGTTTTGTCGTCCCGGACGATATTTCACATCAAACGAGAAGCTGGCCAACTGAGAGGCCCAACGTTGCTCAGTTGCACCTAGTTTAGCTGTGGTCAAGTGACTGAGAGGGTTGTTGTCCGTGTATACGGTGAACGACTGACCCATCGAGTAGTCCTTGAATTTCTCCACCACCTCCCATTTCAAAGCCAACAATTCCAGTCGCATCGAGCTGTAGTTGTTGCTGTTCTTCTCCGATGGACGCAGCCCCCTGCTGGCATAGGCGATTACCCGTGTCTTGCCTTCCTGCGATTGCGACAGTACAGCCCCGAGCCCAGCGAGGCTAGCATCAGTCTCGAGAATGAAAGGTTTGCTGAAATCAGCAAAGCCAAGGACCGGCGTAGATGTGAGTGCTTCCTTCAAGTGTAGAAAAGCAGTCTCGTGTTCTGCTGACCACTGGAGCTTTCCTTTCGGTGTGCAGGCGATGAGAGAATGAAGTGGTGCTGCATGCTGGGCAAACTTCCTTACAAAACGCCTATAGTAACTGCACAGACCTATAAACGATCTCAACTGCTTCGCCGTAGTAGGTCTGGGCCAGTTTTCCACTGCAGTCACTTTATCCGGGTCTGTCGAGATCCCTTACGATGTAATCACGTGGCCTAAGAAGCGCACGTGACACTTGCTAGGCTTCAGACGCAGGTGATGCTGTCTCAGTCTGCTGAACACAAAGTCGATGTGTTGTAGATGTTCCTGTAGGCTTGGAGAATACACGATTATATCATCCAAATATACAATGACACTGAGGAAGAGTTGGTCATCCAAACATTGTTGCATGAGACGTTGAAATGTTGCGGGCGCATTAGTTAACCCGAAAGGCATTTTAAGGTACTCGTAATGGCCCATGGGAGTTGTGAACGCCGTCTTCTCAATGGAATCGGGATGCATGCCAACCTGATTGTAGCCACAGGTTAGGTCCATTGTTGAAAACCACTTCGCTCCTGATAGAGAACTGAACGACTGTTCTGCATCTGGCATCGGAAAAGCATCTTTTCGCGTCTTGGCATTGAGCCTGCGGTAGTCCACGCATAGCCTGATGGAGCCATTTTTCTTCCGCACGACAACGATTGGCGAAGAATACGGGCTGGAGCTCGAGCGGATAATGCCCCTACACAAAAGCTGCTTTATGTGTTCCTTGACTTCCATGTACTGTGATGATGGGATCCTTCGGTATGGTTGAGCAACGGGAACTTCATCAGCTGATCGGATCTTGTGTGTAACTAAGTCTGTAAAGCCAAGGTCATCATCCGACTTTGCGAACACATCCTGGTTGGCCTTGAAAAAGGCCTTTATATCACCCTTTTCCTCGGGTGAGCACTCTAGCTTGTCCCAGTCTATGGTTACTGGAGCAGACTCAGATGGGCCCTTGTTCACGCGAGGTACCAATTTCCCGAATGAGCACTTCTGTGTCAGTCTCCTCGAACTCAAATCTATCATGGTCTGCGATCAGATCTGCTTTATGGATCAAGCCCAGTTTCATCCTTGGGGGTAGAACAGCATCATGTTTTCTCACGTTTACCACTCTGACTAGCAGTGGGCCCTTTACATTGCTGTTGGTCAGTGTATTTGTCACGAGCAGTCCTGGAGGTAGATGAGGGTGGTTTCCCTTGAGGGGTTCAACGACGACACTATCGTGTATGGTGTCTCGGTTCCCTGTCACTGCCACAACTCTCATTGAACTTGCAGGCACAACTGCACGACCCGCTACCCTAGCAATCCCTAAGACCTGTTTGCACTGGACATTCATGTCGCCTAACGATTTCAGTCCACCGGGAAACTGACTTATCACATTCATCCCGATGAGTCCTGGTGTTGTCTGATTATTGGCCGTGTCTCTCACAATCAACACGCCACGTCTGGGAATGACATTCCCGTCTATTTCAAAGTCAAGTTCAACATATCCACTGTACGGCATGTCCAAACCATTGGCTGCTCGGAGAGTTAGCCAATTTGCCGTTTGCGGTGCCAGCTCTACAACATTCTGCATGTTGTCCTTAAAAAAGGATTCTGAAATGGTGGAAACCATAGATCCAGTGTCCATCAGGCAGTTCATGCTCACTCCATTGACGCGTGTTGGCACAATCGGACAGTTACTGATAGTTCTTTGTATCACATCTTGCTGATGTTGTGATGATTC
>JAVTVY010026156.1:0-116950 GCA_036873755.1 Hanleya hanleyi | reverse complement strand
TTGCTTCTGGTGCCTGTCTGTGGGTACCCATACCCAATGGATAATATGTGGATACCTTCAGGTGGATTGCGTGGCAAAGATTTTGCCCGGTGACCTACCCTTATCTTTTTACTGTCAATACCAATTGTGTTTATCAATAGGAAAACTTGAAAATATTGTGAAGTTTTCTTTTGGGGTTTTTCTCTATGCTCATCGTCAATCTTGATAGGATCCACGAATTGATGATAATATATAAAACTTGACTTCACAGCAATGCTGGTAGATGTGAGCATTGCAGGCAAAAACACTGGCATCTGTGTAAAATTTATCTCATAAACAAGCATTCTAGCACAACAAATTGCAGATTTAGAGTACAAAATTACAAAATGTTGATAATTTGAATTTGAATGTTATTTGTGTGGAATCATTGACATTAAATTTAGACAAATCATTGTAAATGATGTATTTTGCCCCACTAGCATGGCACCTTAACCATTCCTACATGTTTTAGTTTTTCCAAGTTTACTGATTCTTCTCATGTATATTATATATTTCAGAATGAGACATTAACATGGGGACCGAATGCTACCTGGCCCCAGTTCACCAAATGTTTCCAGAGTACCATGTTAGTGTGGGTACCATGTGGCTGGCTGTGGATTACCTTGCCTCTCTACTTCTATTATCTTCTAACAAGAAGAGAACGACCATTGATGTTATCATGGCTTAATATTGCCAAAACAGTGAGTACTAGTGTAGCCTACAGGGTGTATTAACATATTAGGGGGATTTAAGGACACGTACCGGTACTGTATTACTTATAATGCTATGTGGCATAAAAAGTGTCTTCTGTTTCTAGTCAGTGCACATGTCAGTTCACACATGAATGTTAATGCTTCCTTTTTACACAAAATTGCAATCGGGAGTTAGCTGCCATGATCAGCAAGAGTTATCTTCCCCAGATCTTCTTTTGGTGAAAACCATTCTGAGTTGAACAAGGAAATGTTCTCTTCAATTGCTGTTTACATTCTGTTGTGGGTGACCGAATGCAGCTATCTTTAGAAATAGTTGGTGAACTATGAAGCAGCTAAAATTTCAGCTATCTGACAGGAAAACTTGAATATATACATGATTTTCACCTACCTACATGTACATCTTTAAACATGCAATTTTGGTCCTTATCTCTTATTTCCACATGCATGACATGATGAAGGGCCCATTTTCATGGCTATTTTTCAATCAATAATACTTGCAGTAAAAATATATTAAAGGTGAAATGCAAAGGTTTTCATGTTTTCCTTTTTATATTCTGCATGGGCCATTTAATGATTGAAATGTCAGCCTAATTACTTCAGTTGATTTTATTTGAAGTATTTTGTCTCCTGGTAGCTTTTGAAAAGTGCTTCGAAGTTGGTATCTCAAGCCCAGCCGATTTCAGAAATGAAACCCGCATCGCTTATCTGCCCTTGTTTGACGCTGATTTATGATGTCACATCAGACCACCTGGCCGGTCGTCAATACTTGTAACTTTCAGTGTCTGGGCGGCTGGTCTGACGTGACGTTACAATCAAGGAAAGATAAGCGATGACATTTTGTAAATCTGAATTCAGCTGGGCTAGGGGTACTAACTTTTAAAAAGATTCTAACAGACAAGATCATTCAAATTAATCCAAATGAAGTAGATATACTGGTATTTCTATCATTAATCAACCTTTTAATTTCACCTTTAAGTTTTTGACTGGATGCTAAAATCCCATTAAAATCCATGGTATTTCTTAGATTCTCTCATTCATATGAAAATGATTGATATATGAAAAACTACATGTTCAATGCTCTTTTGTTGAAGTAGTGCTTCAGTATAAGACTAAGATTTAGGGGGCATTCCCATCAACATTATTTTGCATCTGAAAGGTAATGAAACCTCTTCATATCAAGATGTTTCCTTTATGTTGAAAACATGTGCATCTCCTCTCGCCATTATTTATGCATGTATATATCCACATTGATTGTAGCTGTGTGGCATACTCTTACTGCTTCTGGCGGTTATTGACATTATCGAGGCAGCCGGAAAGAAAGATATTACAGGAAGGGTTCATGAGGTCCATTATGTCACACCATCCATTAAGGCAGCAACATTGGTAAGATTTCATACCTGCTGTATATCAACTTCAGTGTATCATGTCTGTAAAATTCACGAGATTTATTGATCGCTCTCCTAGATTGTGTATTGTGAGAGTGATTGCTGTATTACGAGAGGGATTCACTCTTATCAGCTGACGACCAATCTTTTTTTTCTCTCTCAAAAATCATTTCTTATGTATATATGCTCAGTGGCGGGCTATACACCATACCAAATATCGTTTCTTCACTCTTATCAGTGTTACTTTCCATTACCTTTTTATTTTCTAGGAGAGTGATCAGTTGCTCTCCTGGATGAAAGTTAGGTGAGTGATGGAGAGGAAGAATGATCACTCCCCTTAAAAATGAGAGACTGGAACTCTGGATCTGATTAGATCTGCACTGTTCCATTGGATCCTATTACAAATATCATAGGTATATGGATATAACACATTGCATCATGTAATCTGAGCCTCACACTCTTGTCTCTTTCATTATTGCTATTTTCTGCTCAACCCCATAAAACCAGGGTTCGAATTTTAGAAAAATATCAACTAATCCATCAGAGCTATCAACATGAGCTAGTTCGTGTTAAGCCCCGTGGGGCTTCCGGGGATTGACCTGGGATGTCGTTGTGCACAGCGCAGGTCATGGTAAGAATAAGCCTCAGCTCCTCAGAAAGCTTGTCGTAAGAGGCGACTAACTGAGGCACCCGTGGGGTTCCCGGGTGTGAAAAGGAATAGGACCCCACCCGTGTGGTTCCCTGGTGTGAAAAGGAATAGGAGCCAACGTCGTGATATGACTGAAATATAGTTGAAAGCGATGTTAAATCATATTCACTCACTCACTAGTTTGTGTTAACTAGTCCGTAAATTGGTATATCATCACCAAGAAGGAAATTCACTTGTCCACATGACTAGTGGGCCATAAAATGTACTTGTCTGCAAGAATTTCCACTAGTTTTGGACTAGCTATGGTTGGCCATCCCTGCCAGAATTCGTCATTTAGAGGCTGCCTCTAAATAATATATACCATGGTATAAAATGCCAAGCCTGCCATAATTCGTATTTAGAGGCTGCCTCTAATTATTTTGTACCATGGTATAAAATGCCGAGCCTGCCATAATCCCTATTTAGAGGATGCCTGTAAATCGCCAAGCCTGCCACAATTCGTATTTAGAGGCTGCCTCTAATTATTTTGTACCATGGTATAAAATCGCCAAGCCTGCCATAATTCCTATTTAGAGGATGCCTCTAATTCATTTTAGCCGTAAGTCGTAAATTTTCGCCTTCTTATTACTTCCACCAATGATATGCGCTTTCACAAATTTGGTGCCATATCTCTACGCTTGTTACAAGTTTACTCATTGGTCAAATTTAATATTCTTGATATGACATCGAGTTGTTTATGACTTACGGCTAAAATGAATTAGAGGCATCCTCTAAATAGGAATTATAGCAGGCTCGGCATTTTATACCATGGTACAAAATAGTTAGAGGCAGCCTCTAAATACGAATTATGGCAGGCTCGGCATTTTATACCATGGTATATATTATTTACAGGCAGCCTCTAACTACGAATTGTGGCAGGCTTGGCGATTTAGAGGCATCCTCTAAATAGGAATTATGGCAGGCTCGGCATTTTATACCATGGTACAAAATAATTAGAGGCAGCCTCTAAATACGAATTATGGCAGGCTTGGCATTTTATACCAAGGTATATATTATTTAGAGGCAGCCTCTAAATGACGAATTCTGGCAGGGATGGCCAACCATAACTAGCAGACAATGGTAGACCGGGGCGAAATTCAAACCCTCTAAAACCATCTGTTCTGAAAGCTTCCATTACAACACACTTTTATGATGCAGCCATTACTGTACTATTTTGTATGAGTGGTAAGGCTCTGAGCCCCATTCTCTGTCTTCTTAACTTAGTATCGCCTCACCTGATAATCCCATATATTCTGAATTTGAAACCTTACATCACATAACATCAGGATATGCAGGGTGACTCTGAACCCTTCCTTCAGACAAAAGTCCCTAGTGCAGGCCTCCAATTAAGGGTGGTTAGTGGTAACCTGTAAACAGGTTACCACAAAACAAGAAGTGGTAACCCGGCTCACAAAACAGGTTACCGCGCGTGCTTTTGGCTTGTTGTCAAACAGAGAATTCGCTACCTAGGCCAGGTTAACTCAATTAGATGTAATATTCTTGTTATATGTCACTCTCAATCATGTTAAATTATTCACTTTTTACAGTCTGAAGTCGAGATATTGCTTTTACTTTTGACTATATGTACAGGTGCAGGTATTATTTGCTAGTTCCATATCAGTGAATGGCCTCTCTTTCATGACAACTGCCAATGCTGTGTTGATATGATTTCGATATTGCGTTCGTGAGTTTTTTTCAAAGAGTTGTCTTACCGCAGAAGTTTGACTGGTGGTTGGTGTTGTTGTTGTTGTTGTTTCGCTACCACTTTGGCTGTCACCTTTGCCGATGAAATTGGTTTTGGCCCAGGCGTGAAGGGACCCAGATTTCACGTGCCTGGCAACGTTACTTTTATGCACATAATCAACCCCATCAACGTATGATATTATTCCAGTCAGTGAATTTCCGCTCAAACCGCGGAGGGTTGCTTGTGAACGAATGTCCGCGAAATGCCGACTGCAAATTTTGCAGCTCAGTTTTATGATATTGTCTTCACTGTCAACTTCATACAGGAAGTCGGAATGAAATTCCCATTTCAGAAACGTTTTTAGTTTCACAGTCTCTCTTGATTTCGATGACATTTCTAAGTCTTGGACAAACACAACAGATGCCAACTGACAAACGTACAACCCATGTTGATACGTGTACGCACACTGCACACCAGGCCGATTTGTTTCAGAAAACCCCGGCGAACCGACTTGTCATAGGGAACCAGGCTTTGCTGCGGCAGTATCAAACGAAACGGGGTTTCCGACCTGGGGAATTTCCATCCAGACTATAGATCTATTAATAGCGGCTCATCTGACCTTTAGGGCTACAGTTGTAAACTGCGTGTTCGGTGCATAGCCTGTTTATTTGATTCGATCTTTCAACAAAAAGACGACAAATCGAGGATACAGAAATCAGATTAAAGTGTTAACAGTTATGAAGAAACAACAAGCAAACAATAAAGGCCAATTTGGCCTGTGTGACAACAGACAGTATTTTTTATTTTAGCCACAGACGGTCACAGGTAAACATGGCGAACGGAAAAACGGTCGCCGGTAAATCAAACTCGGTAACCTCCTGGTAACCTGAACGAGCGTTCGCCACTTACTTGGAGGCCTGCTAGTGTGTTGCCAGACTCTTCTTGTCTGTCAATGTATACCCAGAATGCAAGCGCTTCTACAAATGCAAGAACTTCTTTGTATCTGTTTTTCAGTTATTGTCCACCATTTTGATACAGTTGGAGAGAGATTGTGGTTTTATCACCTCTGGGATTCAGTTCATCTTCTATTTCCTCCTCACCCTTGGGGGTATCATCCCATTCTATTCCTACATCATTTTGAAGGTGAGTTTGGTGTGGAGAGAACAATTCTAGCATAATTTCTCAAATTATTTCCAATGATTTGTATTGTGTTTTGGATGAAAAGTCAATAAAGCATAACAGAATATCGCTGAAGCACAGATGGGAAGTCAGTAAGGGAGCTTCTTGAAATTAGGGCTTGAGTTCCTTGAAAGAAATGGCATATGCCGGTTATCCAAATGGGATACACTATGCCCAGTGTAGTGTTCTGATCAGCAATTCCAATTAGAATGCCGTATGCCATTCCCTCTGTGCTATTGCCATCCTTGCTTTGGTGAGTTCGAAAATCGAAACCAGGGAGTTCCTAGGAGTTCCAACTAGCGGACCATGTGACACTGTTTGGAATGCATTATGCCAGTTCCTGGTGTGCCCTAATTTCAAGAAGCTCCCTAAAGCAAGATTGAATGTCAATAAAGCACAGATGGAAAGTCATTAAAGCGTGATTAAAAGAAATTAGAGGAATTTTGATTTTCTCCCGCAATCTGTTCATTGACAAATTAAAGTTTAGTGCAAACTGCGGAAACATTTTAAATTTTACGGGAATTCTTCACCATAATTCCCAATCTCTGTTACTCAAATTCTCCTTAATCATGATTCAATAATATAATAACGAATTATTTTATAGGAAGCTCCTGTGACAGAGTACGCCATTTTCTACATCGGGTTTGGCATAACACTGATCCAGTTTCTACTACACTGTAAAGCTGAGTCACTCCCTCTTCGTTACTACATGTCATCAGACAAGGTGAGCAGATCAGTCAGCATAGGAGGGACATCATCTCTGACAAGTGAGGAATATCCACAATCATACGGGGAACATCATCTCTGACTAGTGGGGCATATCCACTGTCATAGGGGGAACATCATCTCTGACTAGTGGGGCATATCCACAGACATAGGGAGAACATCATCTCTGACTAGTGGGGCATATCCGCAGTCATAGGGGAAACATCTTCTCTGACTATTGTGGCATATCCAGTCATAGGGGGAACATCATCTCTGACAAGTGAGGAATATCCACAATCATACGGGGAACATCATCTCTGACTAGTGGGTCATAGCCACTGTCATAGGGAGAACATCATCTCTGACTAGTGGGGCATATCCACAGACATAGGGAGAACATCATCTCTGACTAGTGGGACATATCCACAGACATAGGGAGAACATCATCTCTGACTAGTGGGACATATCCACAGACATAAGAAGAACATCATCTCTGACAAGTGAAGCATATCCACTGGCATAGGGGGAACATCATCTCTGACTAGTGGGGCATATCCACTGTCATAGGGGGAACATCATCTCTGACTAGTGGGGCATATCCACAGACATAGGGAGAACATCATCTCTGACTAGTGGGGCATATCCGCAGTCATAGGGGAAACATCTTCTCTGACTATTGTGGCATATCCAGTCATAGGGGGAACATCATCTCTGACAAGTGAGGAATATCCACAATCATACGGGGAACATCATCTCTGACTAGTGGGTCATAGCCACTGTCATAGGGAGAACATCATCTCTGACTAGTGGGGCATATCCACAGACATAAGAAGAACATCATCTCTGACAAGTGAAGCATATCCACTGGCATAGGGGGAACATCATCTCTGACTAGTGGGGCATATCCACTGTCATAGGGGGAACATCATCTCTGACTAGTGGGGCATATCCACAGACATAGGGAGAACATCATCTCTGACTAGTGGGGCATATCTGCAGTCATAGGGGAAACATCTTCTCTGACTATTGTGGCATATCCAGTCATAGGGGGAACATCATCTCTGACTAGTAGAACATATTCACAGTCATAGGGGGGACATCATCTCTGACTAGTGGGGCATATCCACAGACATAGAGAGAACTTCATCTCTGACTAGTGGGGCATAACCACAGACATAGGGAGAACATCATCTCTGACTAGTGGGGCATATCCACAGTCATAGGGAGAACATCATCTCTGACTAGTGGGGCATATCCACAGTCATAGGGGGAACATCATCTCTGACTAGTGGGGCATATCCACTGTCATAGGGGGAACATCATCTCTGACTAGTGGGGCATATCCACAGACATAGGGAGAACATCATCTCTGACTAGTGGGGCATATCCACAGACATAGGGAGAACATCATCTCTGACTAGTGGGACATATCCACAGACATAGGGAGAACATCATCTCTGACTAGTGGGGCATATCCACAGTCATAGGGGGGACATCATCTCTGACTAGTGGGGCATATCCACATACATAGGGAGAACATCATCTCTGACTAGTGGGTCATAGCCACAGTCATATGGAGAACATCATCTCTGACTAGTGGGTCATAGCCACAGTCATGGATGGAACATCATCTCTGCCTAGTGGGTCATAGCCACTATCATAGGGGGAACATCATCTCTGACTAGTGGGGCATATCCACAGACATAGGGAGAACATCATCTCTGACAAGTGGAGCATACCCACTGTCATAGGGGGAACATCATCTCTGACTAGTGGGGCATATCCACAGTCATATGGGGAACATCATCTCTGACTAGTGGGGCATAGCCACAGTCATATGGAGAACATCATCTCTGATTAGTGGGGCATATCAACAGTCATATGGAGAACATCATCTCTGATTAGTGGGGCATATCAACAGACATATGGAGAACATCATCTCTGATTAGTGGGGCATATCAACAGTCATATGGAGAACATCATCTCTGATTAGTGGGGCATATCAACAGACATATGGAGAACATCATCTCTGACTAGTGGGGCATATCCACAGTCATATGGAGAACATCATCTCTGATTAGTGGGGCATATCAACAGACATATGGAGAACATCATCTCTGACTAGTGGGGCATATCCACAGTCATATGGAGAACATCATCTTTGATTAGTGGGGCATATCCACAGACATATGGAGAACATCATCTCTGATTAGTGGGGCATATCAACAGACATATGGAGAACATCATCTCTGATTAGTGGGGCATATCAACACATATGGAGAACATCATCTCTGACTAGTGGGGCATATCCACAGTCATATGGAGAACATCATCTCTGATTAGTGGGGCACATCAACAGACATATGGAGAACATCATCTCTGATTAGTGGGGCATGTCAACAGACATATGGAGAACATCATCTCTGATTAGTGGGGCATATCAACAGTCATATGGAGAACATCATCTCTGATTAGTGGGGCATATCAACAGACATATGGAGAACATCATCTCTGACTAGTGGGTCATAGCCACAGTCATGGATGGAACATCATCTCTGCCTAGTGGGGCATATCCACAGACATAGGGAGAACATCATCTCTGACAAGTGGAGCATATCCACTGTCATAGGGGAAACATCATCTCTGACTAGTGGGGCATATCCACAGTCATATGGGGAACATCATCTCTGACTAGTGGGGCATATCAACAGTCATATGGAGAACATCATCTCTGATTAGTGGGGCATATCAACAGACATATGGAGAACATCATCTCTGATTAGTGGGGCATATCAACAGACATATGGAGAACATTATCTCTGACTAGTGGGGCATATCCACAGTCATATGGAGAACATCATCTCTGATTAGTGGGGCATATCAACAGACATATGGAGAACATCATCTCTGACTAGTGGGGCATATCCACAGTCATATGGAGAACATCATCTCTGATTAGTGGGGCATATCAACAGACATATGGAGAACATCATCTCTGACTAGTGGGGCATATCCACAGTCATATGGAGAACATCATCTCTGATTAGTGGGGCATATCCACAGACATATGGAGAACATCATCTCTGACTAGTGGGGCATATCCACAGTCATATGGAGAACATCATCTTTGATTAGTGGGGCGTATCAACAGTCATATGGAGAACATCATCTCTGATTAGTGGGGCATATCAACAGACATATGGAGAACATCATCTCTGATTAGTGGGGCATATCAGCAGTCATATGGAGAACATCATCTCTGATTAGTGGGGCATATCAACAGACATATGGAGAACATCATCTCTGACTAGTGGGGCATATCCACAGTCATATGGAGAACATCATCTCTGATTAGTGGGGCATATCAACAGTCATATGGAGAACATCATCTCTGATTAGTGGGGCATATCAACAGTCATAGGTGTAATGTCATCTCTGATTAGTGGGGCATATCCACAGACATAGGGAGAACATCATCTCTGATTAGTGGGGCATATCAACAGACATA
Source organism: Hanleya hanleyi (assembly GCA_036873755.1). Lineage (NCBI taxonomy): Eukaryota > Metazoa > Mollusca > Polyplacophora > Lepidopleurida > Hanleyidae > Hanleya > Hanleya hanleyi. The sequence continues at coordinate 107,070 of JAVTVY010026156.1, read as the reverse complement.
TGGAGAACATTATCTCTGATTAGTGGGGCATATCCACAGACATAGGGAGAACATCATCTCTGATTAGTGGGGCATATCAACAGACATATGGAGAACATCATCTCTGACTAGTGGGGCATATCCACAGACATATGGAGAACATCATCTCTGATTAGTGGGGCATATCCACAGACATATGGAGAACATCATCTCTGACTAGTGGGGCATATCCACAGACATATGGAGAACATCATCTCTGATTAGTGGGGCATATCCACAGACATAGGGAGAACATGATCTCTGACTAGTGGGGCATATCAACAGACATATGGAGAACATCATCTCTGATTAGTGGGGCATATCCACAGACATAGGGAGAACATCATCTCTGATTAGTGGGGCATATCCACAGACATATGGAGAACATCATCTCTGATTAGTGGGCATATCCACAGACATAGGGAGAACATCATCTCTGATTAGTGGGGCATATCAACAGTCATATGGAGAACATCATCTCTGATTAGTGGGGCATATCCACAGACATAGGGAGAACATCATCTCTGATTAGTGGGGCATATCAACAGACATATGGAGAACATCATCTCTGATTAGTGGGGCATATCAACAGACATAGGGAGAACATCATCTCTGATTAGTGGGGCATATCAACAGACATGGAGAACATCATCTCTGATTAGTGGGGCATATCAACAGACATAGGGAGAACATCATCTCTGATTAGTGGGGCATATCAACAGACATATGGAGAACATCATCTCTGACTAGTGGGGCATATCAACAGACATATGGAGAACATCATCTCTGATTAGTGGGGCATATCAACAGACATAGGGAGAACATCATCTCTGATTAGTGGGGCATATCAACAGACATAGGGAGAACATCATCTCTGATTAGTGGGGCATATCAACAGACATATGGAGAACATCATCTCTGATTAGTGGGGCATATCCACAGTCATATGGAGAACATCATCTCTGATTAGTGGGGCATATCAACAGTCATAGGTGTAATGTCATCTCTGACTAGTGGGGCATATCCACAGTCATATGGAGAACATCATCTCTGATTAGTGGGGCATATCCACAATCATAGGTGTAATGTCATCTCTGATTAGTGGGGCATATCAACAGTCATAGGTGTAATGTCATCTCTGACTAGTGGGGCATATCCACAGTCATATGGAGAACATCATCTCTGATTAGTGGGGCATATCCACAGACATAGGGAGAACATCATCTCTGATTAGTGGGGCATATCCACAGTCATATGGAGAACATCATCTCTGATTAGTGGGGCATATCCACAGACATAGGGAGAACATTATCTCTGATTAGTGGGGCATATCCACAGACATAGGGAGAACATTATCTCTGATTAGTGGGGCATATCCACAGAGATAGGGAGAACATCATCTCTGATTAGTGGGGCATATCAACAGTCATATGGAGAACATCATCTCTGACTAGTGGGGCATATCCACAGACATAGGGAGAACATCATCTCTGATTAGTGGGGCATATCCACAGACATAGGGAGAACATCATCTCTGACTAGTGGGGCATATCCACAGACATAGGGAGAACATCATCTCTGATTAGTGGGGCATATCCACAGACATAGGGAGAACATCATCTCTGCTTATGTGATCTTTCTTTTGTTTCTGCAGGCACCATGCCCAGAAGTAGCTGCATCATTTCTGTCCAGGATTACTTTTTGGTGGATAAATAGGTGAGTACATGTATCTCAATGTCCGGGATTGTAGAGGTTCATAGAAAAGGAAGATTGGTTTCTGCTTCCACCCGTCAGCCTGGACTGTATATTTTACTGAAAACTTAATGAAAATTATGTGGTTCTCTTCCTTCATCTTACTGATCAAGTTTTTCATTGCAATTAACTGTTATGCTGCTAAATTCTTTTGTATGATGTACGAGGAGAAATGCTGACTTTTTTTTTTTAAATCCGGATTTCATGAACAAAAATATTATTTAATTTCGTTTGCTGGTGACTGGCCTAACATATCAAAGTATCCCAACTTGTTTAGTCAATGCTATTCGACCGCCTTTTATAGCAAAATCGACGATGTTGTCAGCGTAAATAAAATTTATTTGAAGAGACTACAGTATTTTGGTACAATTGCGGTTGAAAATGGCGAATTATGAGGAATTACAGCGGAAAATCTTGGTTTTTCAGCTGCCTTTCTCCCTGGTCTTTTCCGACTTTTCGTCCGCCATTTCGGGCGTATGACGTCTCATTGGAAAGGGAATTCCTTGTAGTTTCTGATTGAAGGCGTGATTTCGACCGATGGCCAAGCAAACAGACGATAACATCGAAAAACTGCATGGGGGTGTTTTCCCGTTTCTCTAGTAACGCTAACAGCCGATCCTATGTCGGTAACCTTGATTGGACAAGCGTGGTAACGTGACCTACATCGAAGCGCTCATTGGCCCTGAGCCCTTCAACTGGGTGAAGCTGATCTGAGGGAGACGCCATTTTATCTCTTTGCGATGAAATTACGTGGCGCAGAAGCTCGACAGAAATTTGAAAATAAAGTTTGTTTAGCGGATTTCATAGAAACCCGCACTTTGGAAATATAAACTGAGCTTCTGTACTTCAACTATACCAAAGAATCATATATTTGGAAGGGGTTTTCTGTGAGTATTTTATATTTTCTGGGTGGCTTCTCGACAACGTTTTATGGAAATCTCCGTTGGTGTTTTTCTATTTTTCAATTTTATTTCTTCCTCCCGACTTCGTTATTCTGAGACAGAATATCAAGTTTACATCCAAGAAATCAAATCAGTTTTAGCTAACAATATATGTATGGTTTTTATCGAGTTTCATGCTTGGTAAATTTGAAAAAAAGCGATTCCAGAATGGTACCTCGCTGTACTCGCATTGACAGAAGCAAAGGCAAGCCACTATTGCGGCTCGTCGCATTTTTCGTATAGAAAGACGAGAGCCATTTACACGGCTCGCCGCAGCGTAACAGTTAATATGAAAAACCATTTTATCATCGACGTCATTCTCTGAGTTTAATATTTGATCAATTTCATATCAATGTCATTCTCCACAGGCTGGTTTACACCGGCTACAAGAAAACTTTGGAGGAGAGTGATCTTTGGGATTTAAATCCTCGTGACAAGGGAGGTAACTTCATACCACAGTTTGAAGAAGCTTGGCATGCAGAACTGAAGAAATGCAGAAAAATTGCGTAGGTATACATATATCCCACAAACACCTGCCTGACATTTCTTCCTCTTTCTTGAATGGACATATAAAGTCCATTGCAAAAATAAATATCATCTGTGTCTGTAAAATAAACAAAATAATCATTCGAAGAAAAATTGGGGCTTCGCACTTAATTATTTAATTGAGTCAGCTCTGTCTTTCATAGGCACATTTAGAGTGGGTTTTGTCTAGTATCAGGTAATATCTATAAACCTATTCGACAAGTTATCTTCATATTTTATTGCTACCAGTACATTTGAAACAACAATGGCAAGCTTTATTCAGTAATGAAAGTGATAGTATTTGGGTATTGATACTTGTTCAGATGTAAGTTATGTCATTATTAATAATTGTATCATGATTGTACTAAATAGACAGGTGCAGCAAAAGAAGATTGATAGCAGACGAATCCACAGAAATCCCAGTCATAGCCTCAGTGAAAGGACACCATTGTTGAGTGGATCATCCTTGTCAGGCGAGGTCTCGTTCAAGGGAGATAAACATGAGAAGAGCAGCGAAGGAAAGGCATCATTAGTTAAAATCCTATCCAAAACATTTGGCTCTACCTTGCTCATTTCTTTCGCATGTAAAATGGCATATGACCTAATACAGTTCATCAGCCCTATAATTTTGAGGTGAGTTTTTACCACAAATTTATTATGTCATGCCAACTTTTGTCGAAGTGGCATTATGTTTTTGCTTTGTCCGTCCTCCCTTCTCTTCATAATGAGTTATGCTCCAATTGTCTTCCTTAACATTCATACGTGACCGTGTGTTATCTGTGTTGTCTGTGTTGTCTGTGTGTGTTGTCTGTGTTCACCTGAGAAGCCTATTGATCTTTTTGTTTTTACATCACAGAGAAAAATCATATTTTGAGATATGCTCTATTGATCTTGACATTTCACAGAAATATTGACCATGTGACTGCAAAAGGGGAATTATTTGAGGGTCAAAACATCAAAGGTCAACTTCACAGTGGCATCCTTCTGTACTGTTTAAGCTTGTCTGGAAGATACCTTGAAAATTGTTTTATCCTGAAAAATCCTACGTATTTGTGGGGCAGCTGGTCAGTGATGAAGGTCACACTATATGCTAGATTATATTTTGAGGAATACACTATTATTCGTGAAAGTTCGCAGAAATGTTGACCATGTGCTGCAAAGAGTTAAATTATTTGAGGGTCAAACGTCAACTTCACGATGGCCATATAATACTGTCCAGCTCATACTGGTGGGACATATGTGTTCCTGTGGACACAGTCATCTTCAGTTTACTAATAGGTTATTCAGACCTGTGCAGGGAAAATTTTGTGGGACAAATATTCAAAAATATTCAGGAATATTTCAGTAAATTTCTGAATTAAATGACGTGATGGCTGACAGAATATGATAATTGATTGGGTGCATGATCACATGGGCAGATTCCTCATCACAGTATTAGCAATTTTCCCAGCAAGTTTGGTTGTTTGACCATATGATGCTCCACCTAAATTACTGGAATGACTGGTTACGTTAATACTGATCAATGGATTTCAGGATATGATATTCCCAAACTGATCAATTACATTAGGTTGTACATGTATAATTAATTACCCTGCCAGCTTATCACTATCTTTATTGAATTTTGCCACTTAGATTATGATCCCTTCTAACATATCATCCCCTTGGGCTCTTGTTTTCCTATTTATATTTGACAAAATGATGCACTTTCTTTCTTTTTGCAGAGAGTTGATAGCTTTTACGGACAATCCAAGCGTGCAGGAGTGGAAGGGATATATTTTTGCGCTGGGTCTGTCGGCGACAGCACTGGTCCAGTCTTTGTTTTATCATCAGTCATTCCTTATCTGCATGACTCTGGGAATGAGGGTGAAGGCAGCCATTATCGCGTCAGTCTATAAGAAGGTAGACACTGTGAATACTTGTTCTCCTATTAATACGGGGAAATGCTGGGAAACTTTCTTGTCTCAATTTGACCCTGTTTGTAAATGTTCTTGTGAAACAGATCCAAACGTCCATACTTCATTTAAGGAGAACAAGTTTAACCCTTTCACTGATCATTCCTTGTTGAAATTTGTACACCTAGCCTATATAAAGCCAAACTCGGGAGTAAATCGGTGAAAGGGTTAAGGACAACGATGGGTCTAGACCCAGGACATTTCATCTGCACAAAGATTTGGACAATGCATCCTTGCACCAAGAATCGACAGTAATTCGCATTTTCTTCCTTGCCTCAAAGAGCTTCAAAATGCACATGGATTTGAAAAGTGCATCAACACTTGCTTGCAAAATGTTTGACATCAGTCTTCAGTGACTAGGACATGAGAAATTGTCCAGTTATCTGCCAGGAGAGGCAGAAAAAATCTTTCAAAATAGTCTGGGAAGCAAAAAGATATATACCATTCACACAGGAAAAACTCTTGTAGCTCTTACAGTTCTACATAAAAGCTTTCGTGTGGAAGAAAATCTCCTATTTCATCACGCAGAATTTTGTTCACAGTGAAAAGTGATGTAAACAGCATCAACAGACATTTAGAATTAGACCTTCATCTGTTTTCGGCTATTTTGTATACATTTCAACATTGATTTTAATATGGCACATTGAACATTCAACAAATACTAATCTGATTTCCTGTCAAAATAACTAAGTGATTCTCTCTAGATGTCATGTCTGACATCTCATCTTTGTCCCCTGCCACATAAGTGGAGAGGGGGAGACTTAGAAACACAGAGTGCCCATAATTCTGTCATTCCGTTACACATTTATTTTCTGACCAATATCTTGAGAATTATTGAAACAATCGACTTTAAACTTGGAGAATATCTTGACATGGGTGAGAGGACGATTGGGATTGCTTTTGAGTTACCTGTGTAATCCAAGATAGATGCCATCATCCATCTTGCATTGTCAGCAGTTGGATCTTTATACAATTTTTGTCCGACCAATAACTCGAGAACTATTGAACCGATTGGCTTCAAACTTGGAGAAGGTCTTTACATTGGTAAGAGTAAAGTTGGGGTTGCTTTTTATTTACCTGTGTAATTCAAGATGGCTGCCATCAGTGATCTTGCATTGTCAGCAGTTGAATCTTTACACATTTTTTGTCTGACTCAAGAATAACTCAAGAACTATTGAATTGATTAACTTTAAACGTGGAGAGTGCCTTGACTTCTGTGATAGAATGGTTGGGATTGCTGCATACCTGCATAATCCAAGATGGCCACTTTCAGCCATCTTGCATTGTCAGTCGATCTTTGCACATTTCTTGTAAGACCAATAACTCCAGAACTGTTAAACCAGTCGACTTCAAAGTTAGAGAGTTTCTTATAATCAGGAAGAGGATGGTTCGGTTGCTTTGCAGTAACCTGTGTAATCCATAGTGGCTGCCAGCCATCTTGTATTTCCGGCAGTTGGATCTTGTCCGAGCAATATATAACTCTCGAACTATTGAACCGATCGACTTGTGGGATGTGTGGCTCATCAGACATATATCCATTTTCAAAACCATACTCTTAACCAATGATATAGGGTATCATCGACCAAAAAAATTGACCATAGAGGTCCATGTCCCCTGCCAGCAGCATCAGTAATGGTGGATTGTCCACCTCCCTCGCTGCAGCAACACCAGTTATTGTGGATTGCATCCACCATTACTGGTGCTGCTGGCAGGGAACGTGGACCTCTGTGGTCAATTTTTTGAAAGGTGAGTTGTCTCACCTTTATTATCAGATCTAGAAAATCTCTGATTTTAGGGTTGTCCGAAGTACACATATGAAAATAGTTCCAAATTGTTTATTCTTTCTCAGACCAGAATAGTTATCCTTCAGTGGTTGACAGGCTTTGTAGGCCTATATATAGTCAATTAGCATGTATTTGATCCCTTACCTGTATTAAATAATACTCTGTTGATTGTTTTCCTTCAAGATATCAGATTAATACGCATTAAAGTATGGAAGCCTGCTTTGGTCACTCTTCCAAAGATTGACCTCAGCTCAGAGAAATACAGTTCAGGAGGCAACATGTACATGTGTAAAGAGGTGCCCTACCATAGCTTTGGGGGCTGTACATGTATCTATGCTGGGTCTAGTTTCTGATGAAGTGGTCAAGCTAAAACTAGGTCATCACATGGACTGGTGTTAGGAATATATGTACAATGTACATGTATGTTGTGAAATTAATGAATCAATTGAACTTAAACTTAGAAATAATACTACATGTATCTGACATGTCTGAGAACTGAAATATTCTGAGATGGATGTCTTGCCACTTGTTGTTTCATCAGCACTTATGTGTTCTAATACTTTCATTCAGTACCAGTACCGGGTATATGTATAATATTAGTACCACTACATATGGATCAGCTTGGTATTATGGCCAGCTTTTCGTGTGTTTGTTGGGGAGCTTTTTCAAACAAATAGATACTATTTTGAATTGAAACCCTAAGAAAGAAATCTGCTATTCAGGAAGCAGCTATTCTTTTGAGTTTTACTGTCTCCACTATTGCAGCCTGAGTCAATCAATAGTGGCAGACTCACTGAAAATGATACTCGGGTATAACAATCAGTTAAAAACTATTTTTCCTGTGAGCCATAAATTACAAAATACTAATTTATAAATGGAAGTACAGTGCAATAAAATCTAGATTATGCGAAGAAAAGTTCACTTGCGATGGATGGTAACTATCTGTCCCAACCCTCAATCACCACCATTTATCTTCTGAACCACCTTTCTATATATGCCCATGGGCCTAGTTAAAAGCTTAATGTTTTGTGTAAAGAAATATTTTTCGCTTTATTTTCACCAATCTATAGAGCTGATTATTTACTTTTTGTAACTAAGCAGTTTAGTATGTTTTAGAGTGTGTGACCATACCACTTTCTGAATAGGCCCATGATCTGAAACACTTGTTTAATGTATCTTTATCATTTGAGTTTATTAAATGTTTGTAGGCTCTGACGATGAGCAGTGATGCACGGAAGACATCCACTGTTGGAGAGATCGTTAACTTGATGTCTGTGGATGCTCAACGAATTGGTGACATCACCAGCTACCTCTACATGCTGTGGTCATCTCCCCTGATCATAGGTGTCGCCCTCTACCTTCTCTATGGAACTATGGGTAGTGCCATATTTGCCGGGCTAGCCATCATGGTGCTGATGATACCTGCTGTTGCAGTTATATCCATCAAGACTCGCCAACTTCAGATGAAGCAGATGGAGCTTAAGGATAGCAGGATTAAAATGATGACAGAAGTACTCAATGGAATCAAGGTCACTTGAAACATTCATCATAGTGCATTTATGATAGTACAGGCCTGAAAATATGCACTTATAATTTTCATCAAACCCTCAATAGAGAAATAGACGATGTCAAGTAAAAGTGTCATGATCAATTATGGGACATAACTGCTTTGTTTGATCATGTGTGTGTGTGGGTGGAGGGAGTTACTGAAAATGCCATAGGCATACATGTATATGTTCAGGCTTAGATATCATGAATCTACATGTACACGTACAGTGCGTAGCAGGGGCCGCGGAACCGGGGGGGCATGGGGGGCTACAGCCCCCCCACTTTTTGAGACTGCAATGTTATAAGTCCTATCTTAGATAGCACCAGTCCAGCATTTAACATGGCCGATATAGAGTTCAGTCCCCCCCCCCCCACTTTCAAACGTGCTCCGAGGCGCCTGCGTAGTGAACGTTACAGTGAGGTTACACTGTAGTAAAAAAGGCTGTCAGTTAGCTGATTATCTCCCTTGTCATGAAACAATTTTTAGCTCGTGTCAACTATTCGAGCTGAAGTATAATTTATTGTTGAATGTGTCTTGGTTACATGTAGGTGATTGAATAGTACTGTGATTTCACATTTTAATGTCAGTATTCATAATCGCAGAAAAAAGCACATCAAAAGTCTTATAGAGGAGTAATATATAAAAAATAATGCGCAATCTTCTGTTGCATACAGGTGAATTGTATTAATTGCATGTCTATTTTTAGTGTTAATGTCTATAGTTATAGAACAATTCTACTTTCGTATTGTTACATTTTTTTATGAATCTTTTGTTGAATACAGGTTATGGGTTCTCAGATTTTCTCAGTTTCTGTCTGTATCATCATTTTAATAATTTGTTTTATCCATATGTACTTTAACAGGTATTGTAGCTGTATTCCGGGTAGCTATTCATTTGTTAAATGTGTATGTGTATTTTGACAGGTATTGAAGCTGTATGCCTGGGAGCTGTCCTTTCAAGAGAAGATTACAGCTATACGGAATAAGGAATTGACTGTGTTGAGGAAAGCTGCCTATTTAGCCGCGTCTAATACATTCCTCTGGACAACTGCTCCCTATCTGGTAAGTCCCCGAAGTAAAATCTTCGCTTGAGAGGAAGATTGAGAGGTTCATGGAAGATTCACTCTATGTTTAATATCAAGCTGATGGTCTATATTAGGGGTATATATGAATATAGATGAAGATCCAATAGTGTAAGTGGTGGGGAGTATCTTTGTAATTCTAGCTAGGTGGCATGAGTATCTCCATTGTTTTATTTGTCATTCAGGGTGTAGGTACTGTCTCCATTGTTTAAATGGTGAGGAGTACCTTTGTCATTCAGGGTGTGGGTACTGTATCCGTTGTTTCAAGTGGTGCGAAGTATTTCCATTGTTTTCACTGGTGGCGAGAGTATTCACTGTCTGTAAGTCAAAATTAGCTTTATCACAAATGAGTCATTCATTTAATAGTCTCAGAAAGGTGCTACTGCCTCTGTAACATATTGTGTCCAGGTTAGTTATTTAATATTAGAATTCGGGAATTGTTATTATGTCTTGTGTTTCGTTTCTCACACAGGTTACCCTGGCCACATTTGCGACATATATACTATCATCAGAGGAGAATCGTCTTGATGCATCCAAAGCATTCGTGGCGTTATCCCTGTTCAACATTCTTCGTTTTCCTATCAACATGTTACCTATGATTGTCTCTTTCCTGGTTCAGGTATAAAACACCATGAACAAATGGATTGTTTCATCCTTATTGATGGATTGGTTTATTCTTATTGATGAATTTTTTCATCGTTATTGATGGATTGTTTCATCCTTATTGATGGATTGTTTTATTCCTATTGATGGATTGTTTCATCAGTGTTGATTGATTGTTTCATCCTTACTGATGGATTGTTTCATCATTATTGATGGATTGTTTCATCACTATTGATGCATTGTTCCATCCTTATTGATGAATATTTTATCCTTTCTGATGGATTGCTTCATCCTTACCAAAGCAAAAAAGCTTGATGCAAGTGGGGATGCAAGTGGGGAAATCTGATGCAAGAAGGGTTAACTTTGTTCAGGGAGCCTAACTTGAAGATATAATAAACAAAATGATGAATGCTTAATTGGGCTTTCTGGTGTGATGGAAATATGGTTTGAACAGTACAATAAATGAGAAAGCTCTATCTCCTAGTTCAGTCTACTGGCTCTTATTTCTTTACTATTGAATCATCAAGACTATTGAGGATATTGTTCTGTTTAACAATTCCTATTAGTGATCTGCTACATAAACTATTAGCAATGAATTTGGCTACTTTGCCTTGTCATTACATCCTTTGCTTGTTATGGACAAGAAATATACTGATCTCTCTATTCTGATTATGATTTGTATTTCTTTCATTTAGGGTCAAGTTTCCATTTCACGTCTGAACAAGTTTCTCCAGAACAGTGACCTAGATATGGACTGTGTACAGCATGACTCTCATTCAGGTAACTACAGTTCTCACGTCTGAACAAGTTTGTCCAGCATGTTGACCCAGATATGGACTGTGTACAGCATGACTCTCATTCAGGTAACTACAGTTCTCACGTCTGAACAAGTTTGTCCAGCACATTGACCTAGATATGGACTGTGTACAGCATGACTCTCATTCAGGTAACTACAGTTCTCACGTCTGAACAAGTTTGTCCAGCACGTTGACCCAGATATGGACTGTGTACAGCATGACTGTCATTCAGGTAACTACAGTTCTCATGTCTGAACAAGTTTGTCCAGAACAGTGACCTAGATATGGACAGTGTACAGCATGACTGACATTCAGGTAACTACCATTTTCACATCTGAACAAGTTTCCCCAGCACATTGACCTAGTTATGGACAGTGTACAGCATGACTCTCATTCAGGTAACTACAGTTCTCACGTCTGAACAAGTTTGTCCAGCACAGTGACCTAGTTATGGACAGTGTACAGCATGACTGACATTCAGGTAACTACAGTTCTCACGTCTGAACAAGTTTGTCCAGCACATTGGCCTAGTTATGGACAGTGTACAGCATGACTGACATTCAGGTAACTACAGTTCTCACGTCTGAACAAGTTTGTCCAGCACAGTGATCTAGTTATGGACAGTGTACAGCATGACTGACATTCAGGTAACTACAGTTCTCACGTCTGAACAAGTTTGTCCAGCACAGTGACCTAGTTATGGACAGTGTACAGCATGACTGACATTCAGGTAACTACAGTTCTCACGTCTGAACAAGTTTGTCCAGCACATTGACCTAGTTATGGACAGTGTACAGCATGACTGACATTCAGGTAACTACAGTTCTCACGTCTGAACAAGTTTGTCCAGCACAGTGATCTAGTTATGGACAGTGTACAGCATGACTGACATTCAGGTAACTACAGTTCTCACGTCTGAACAAGTTTGTCCAGCACAGTGACCTAGTTATGGACAGTGTACAGCATGACTGACATTCAGGTAACTACAGTTCTCACGTCTGAACAAGTTTGTCCAGCACATTGACCTAGTTATGGACAGTGTACAGCATGACTGACATTCAGGTAACTACAGTTCTCACGTCTGAACAAGTTTGTCCAGCACAGTGATCTAGTTATGGACAGTGTACAGCATGACTGACATTCAGGTAACTACAGTTCTCACGTCTGAACAAGTTTGTCCAGCACATTGACCTAGTTATGGACAGTGTACAGCATGACTGACATTCAGGTAACTACAGTTCTCCCGTCTGAACAAGTTTCTCCAGCACGTTGACCCAGATATGGACTGTGTACAGCATGACTCTCATTCAGGTAACTACAGTTCTCACGTCTGAACAAGTTTGTCCAGCACAGTGACCTAGATATGGACTGTGTACAGCATGACTGACATTCAGGTAACTACAGTTCTCACGTGTGAACAAGTTTGTCCAGCACAGTGACCTAGATATGGACTGTGTACAGCATGACTGACATTCAGGTAACTACAGTTCTCACGTCTGAACAAGTTTCTCCAGCACGTTGACCCAGATATGGACTGTGTACAGCATGACTCTCATTCAGGTAACTACAGTTCTCACGTCTGAACAAGTTTGTCCAGCACAGTGACCTAGATATGGACGGTGTACAGCATGACTCTCATTCAGGTAACTACCATTCTCACATCTGAACAAGTTTCCCCAGCACATTGACCTAGTTATGGACAGTGTACAGCATGACTGACATTCAGGTAACTGCAGTTCTCACATCTGAACATGTTTCCCCAGCACATTGACCTAGATATGGACAGTGTACAGCATGAATGACATTCAGGTAACTACCATTCTCACATCTGAACAAGTTTCTCCAGCACAGTGACCTAGATATGGACAGTGTACAGCATGCCTGGCATTCAGGTAACTGCAGTTCTCACATCTGAACATGTTTCCCCAGCACATTGACCTAGTTATGGACAGTGTACTACAGCATGACTGTCATTCAAGTAAGTACAGTTCTCATGCCTGAACAACTTTACCCCCCCCCCCAGCACAGTGACCTAGATATGGACATTGTACAGGATGACTTCCATTCAGTTAAGTACAGATACATCAGTGGTGTAACTTTAGCAAATTACCTGGTTGCCATGAGGGCAAGCTGAAGATGGATTTTGGTTGCCCCCATCAGAATCTGGTAGCCATGAGGGCAAGCTGGAAATGAATTTTGGTTGCCCCCATCATTATTTGGTAAAATGTCCCCCAGTTAGTTACGCCCCCCCCCCCCCCCCCACAGTGTGCAAATTAAAAATTTGTTCTGATCAGTGGATCGCGCTGGGTAAAGAGTTTTTAAAATATCACCGATATGGTGTTGTTGTTGTTCGTCGTAAATCTCGTCCACAGATTTTTCGGCTAGCCATGGAAATTCCTCCAGCCAGCTGTCCACGAAACCTCTCGTACGTTTTCTCCTGTCGTATGACTGATTTCTCTCAGCGGAGCTAACATGAGGTGTTGTCTTCTTCGTGTAATTTGCGAGAAATCTCTCCATCCATTTGACGTTTGAACGACAGTCACACGAGGACGGCTTCACTGACAATTCAACTTCCGCGAGAGCTCCGCAGCAACAAGGGAGGTAAATCAGTACGTACTCAACACATTTCCGGTTTCGTTTTTCTTCGCCAAAGTTATAGGCGATAAACACATTACTTTGAGAATTAAAAGGACGATCTGTGGATCATATTATGCTAAAGGGATTTCGTTAAAAACAGGTTTGTGCGATATCAAATTCATGGAATTAAATTGCCGTATTTTACGATGTTTATGAGGGGAAAATCCACTTGCCACATCGGGCAAGCAAGATCGGACATTCAGTTGCCCCCCGCCGATTTTGGTTGCCCCGGGCAAGCGGGCAAGCGTAAAGTTACACCACTGATACATGTAACATGCATTAAAACCTCTAATAATTTGACTACTTTAATAGCCAATTCCAAGAGATATTCTGCTCATTTTCAGCTCTTGTTATTCAAAACTGCTCATGATAGGGTGATAGGTTGCTTTACAGAATGTTGGTCAAATAAATTTAGTTTTCTATTTGATCTAGGTGGAGTTTGAGCAATCCAAATGAAATTATATGTCTGATTCTGTTTACAACATGAAACCCTTGACAGACTGTCGTTAGATTATACCGAACATTGGAAATTTGGTTAGATTTTACCAAACACTGGAAATGCATACAGCTTTTATGTCCATGTCCTGTAGACAAGAAAGTTTAGGTGTGTGGTGAGAGTGGTGGAAGTGGTGAGAGTAGCATCTACGTGGAAAGGGTGGGGTTCTGTAAAATATATGTATAATATTTGGGTGCCCACCCTCCATAGGATGGGATTTACACGAGTATTACTGATTTTAGTAATATGAAATCAAAGAAGTCCTCCCTTTCCCAGCTAAAGTCTTTAACTGTCCTTCCGTATCATTAATTGTAAAACAGCCTTACATTCAAGTTATTTTCTTCACAGCTTATCCAATCAGTGTTGAGCGGGGAACATTTACCTGGGATTCGTCAGAAACTTTGACTCTGAGGAAGTAAGTCATCCATTTGTTTGCATGATTGGTCTAGTTTAAACATGCATGTATTAGTCCTAGGGATGATTTCCCGGGCCAAAAGGCCTTAAAATAAGTTCTCGCTGCTCTCCTAGTACACCATAGGTTTTGTGCACTTATCTTTTTATTTTAACCTTGAAGCTATGTTTTCGAAACGTTAACCAAATTTTAAGTGTCCGTTCTAACAGAAATAGCTTTTATCATGAATGCTTGGCATAAAATGAGAGAAAAACATTAAATATGTGAAATTTGATATATTGTTGATAATTTTTGGCACATTTGTTGTGATTTCATACAGTCTCTTGATAGTAAACTACGTAACGATCAGTTTGTATATGTACATTGACGTACATTACATAATTAACATAAAATAGAAATGGGCGATATATATTGACCCTGGTGAAAGATACCTGCATATGTGGGGATTCAGCATCCTCTTAAACCACCTAGACATATGTTAACAATCCATAAACACACATAACAATGTGGGGATGTTGTAGCAACATGAATAAACTTACAGCGCCGTTCTGATGACATCATATGAGGTCATGATATTGAAAATTTCTTGTTTTTTCCCATTTTCTCTTTTGTATTTCTCAATTTATTGCACCTGCCAAACAGACAATATCGATCTCATTTAGCCTAGTGCCACAATCTTTGCATCATGGAGTAGTATACATGTGTTATGTTTTCCATAAAAATGTAGAGAATAGACAGAAAGGGTAATTATCAAACATAGAAGGCATGTATCTCACAGTAAGACTCCAAATGGTCCTAAATTGATAAGTGATGATGGGAATTAGTTCAATAGGTCTAAAATGCCTTCCGTTATACAAAACTATACAAAATTAGATAAAAACCAGCAAGTTTTAGATGAGCTCTTTTGGATGCATAATTATAAATAGTCGCAGATCATGCAAATAGTCCCAAATTAGGTCTTGACGCAATGTATTTTGTTATGAGCTGGTTCAGTTCTGACAAATAGGTACTTTGGGCTTCCACAAATGACCTACATCAAATAAAACAGCAAGTTTCAGACATTTTGAATTTAATTATTCTTTGTGCTAAAGTTTATGCGAATAGTGATGAAGTGAGTCTAAAATAATTAGCTGTGATCTGAATTTGCTAAATTTTTTACATATATGTACATTGAACTTGCACTTCAGAAAATGCCTTAAATTAGACAAAACAGACGAAAACCACAAGTTTCAGATGACCGGGGGATATATGTCCACCATTATGCTTTGGACTGAAAATGATTTGAATAATCTCAAAGGGAGCCTAAAATAATAAGCTGTGGTGTCAATTTAGTACATTCTTGACAAATTTGTATATGGGACTTTTGAAACACCTTGTGTTGGTAAAAATATATGAAAAATACCTAGTTTCAGATGACCCTATATTTCCACCATTTTGAATTAAGTTATTATGCTTTGCACTGAAATTCTTGTGAATAATCCCAAAGTGAGCCTAAAATAATAATCTACGATGTGAATTTGCTGAAACAATTTAAAATATTTACATTGTTGTTCTGAAACGACCTTGAATTAGAGAGGATGTTTGATAAACTAGAGGGTCAGATTACGCAATATGGTCTGCATTATGAATTTAGCCATTTGTTAGATTCTGGTCAAATTTATTTGAGACCAAATAATCTGATCAATTTTATCTGTCAAAAGAATCAGAGAATAATCTCAGAACTTGGGAAAATGGGCCAAAGAATATATTTGACGATATTGCATTATTGTAACGTCATCAGACCAGTAAACCGATGGAGGGAGGGGGTACACAAAAAGAAATATCTTTCACCAGGTTCAATATATCTTAGTCATTTTTTACCTCTCAGCCCATAGGGCTGTGGGGTCTTGTTGTTGCCATGTACGTACGTCCGTCAGTCCGTCCTAGCGTCCGTCCGTCAACATGTTCTTGTCCACTGAATATCTGCAGATCTATGAAGTCGGGCCTGACCAAACTTTGGTGAGAGCTTCCTGAATGTTGACTGATGAAATGATTAGATTTTCAGATGGCTATGATGATTTCGTGATTTTTAATTTTTTTTTATTATTCATTGATGGCTCAGCTTTTGCACTGTTATCTATGCCCATCAACATGTTCTTGTCCGCTGAATATCTGCAGATCATCTATCAAGTCGGGCCTGACAAAACTTTGGTGAGAGCTTCCTGAATGTTGACTGATGAAATGATTAGATTTTCAGATGGCTGTGATGATTTCATGATTCTTAATTTTTTTTTTGTATTATTTATTGATGGCTTAGCTTTTGCACTGTTATCTATGCCTATCGGGAACCCTTGGTTGCATGTTTTCAGTGTGAATTTTGAAGGTTCCCTGATACAAGAAAGCCTGGTCCATTCAAGATTCTCATTGAATAAAGGACAACATTTTTCTTAAATTTTGCTATTAAATCATTCTATTCTACATCATATGATTTATCCTAAAACTTTTGCATGAACCATATTTGTGTCCACACATTTAACTGGTACAACATAATGCTTCAATTTTTGTCACCAAACCTGTTACTGTACCTTGGATATAATTTAAAACGAGTGATTAGGAGAGCCCATTTTTAGCCTGACTCGGGGCAATTTTGAACCAGTTTGCATACCTGGAGCTTATACGCCCCCCCCCCCCCCCCAATTAATGATAAGGGTGGGCCTGTGTCAATCAGTGTGTTTACTTGTTATCACACTTGTGCAATGCATAAATTGCCACTA
The DNA here is from genome assembly GCA_036873755.1 of Hanleya hanleyi. Lineage (NCBI taxonomy): Eukaryota > Metazoa > Mollusca > Polyplacophora > Lepidopleurida > Hanleyidae > Hanleya > Hanleya hanleyi. Next base: position 89,770 of record JAVTVY010026156.1, on the reverse strand, counting down.
ACAGAGCTACACTTTCCTGCATGCTGTAATCCCAGCACACCATGCACTCACGTGAAACCGAAGTCTGTTATATACAGTATCCAGGGATTTTTTGCAGGTTCCGATCCCAAACTCCCAGTTCCTTTTAATAATTCATTATTGAGCGTCCAATTTTTTTACGTGAATTTCGGCGCAAAGAGCCTGTGATCAATCACAAAACAGAGGTTTATTAACATGAAATTCAATACCCAGCTATGCAATCAGATCGATATTGAGGCCCCCAGAAGCTTTTTCTAGGAGTATTTCCTTCAGAAATCATTTCAAATTGAACAGCAACAACACTTTCGTTTTTTGTTTCATTTGAGTTTTGGGCGCCCATATGTTTTCCGAAACTAAATTGACTCTAGATGCAGCCCTGATATTACTTGACTAAAAAAAAAACAGGCTGAGGGGTCCACGCACCTTTTAGGTGCTTGCCTGCAATTCATGTTTTCTATGTTGAAGAGCAGACACATATGAATGGTAGCTTCCCACTATAGTTCAAGTTTATCCCAGGACAATGATGTCTTGCCCTGATGTCGGCAACACTGGTGCACATCAAGTGGGCCACCGTGAGCCTCGGGTTGTTCTCTTGGTCTCCCCCCTATCTTTATAACATGGAGTGGGTTTTAGACTATTGATAACTGGTGTAAATATGATAATATGGATAAAATATTCCTGCCATTCCAAGAAATGACCAACAAACTTACATTTATGATAACCCTGGCAAACTCAGGTCGAAAATATACCAGTTATCATCAGTTGAAGCTGCCATTAATTGATAGGTGAATCGCTATCATGCATGCCATACTTGTATGTGTCAATCTATATCAATTGATGGTAATGCACCAAAAATATTTCACACGCATTTTCAGGAAAATGAGGTTAGACTGGATATATTTTTTACAGGTACACAATGTTGTAACTACATGTACGTCATGCTATGCAGTGATGTAGAATAATTTGGTGGTTATATTCTCTGGCAGACAAAACGTTCTACACTTAAATACCCAAAGCTGGCTAATGCAAGTCAGTCCCTCACTGGCTCAATATTGTACAATATTGAATATTCCTCATTTCATAAGATGTCTTGGCACAAAACTTTGATACAACAGGCCTTACCATGGAATAATGTTACAGTGACCACTTTTAATCTCAAATTTATTTAAGGTGAGAGTACATTGGTAGTTGCTCATCTCTCATGCATGATAAAGCTGTACAACCTCATCTCTGATGCATGATAAAGATGTATAACCTCATCTCTCATGCATCTATCATGCTGTAAAACCTTCTCTCAAGCATGATAAGGATGTACAACCTCATCTCTTGCATGATAATTCTGTACATCCTCATCATCTCATGCATGATAAGGCTGTACAAATTTATCTCTCTTGCATAAGGCTGCACAACCTCATCTCTCATGCATGATAAGGCTGTTCAAATTTATCTCTCTTGCATGATAAGGATGTACAACCTCATCTCATGCATCCCCGTGGGGCTTCCAGGGATTGACTTGGGATGTCGTCGTGCACACCGCAGGTCATGCTAAGAATAGGCCTCAGCTCCTCAGAGAGCTTGTCGTAAGAGGCGACTAACTGAGACACCCGTGGAGTTCCCGGGTGTGAAAACGAATAGGACCCCACCCATGTGGTTCCCGAGTGTGAAAAGGAATAGGACTCAACGTTGTGATATGATTGAAATATAGTTGAAAGCGACGTCAAATCATATTCACTCACTCACTCATCTCATGCATGATAAGGCTGTACAAATTTATCTCTTGCATGATAAGGCTGCACAACCTCATCTCTCATGCATGATAAGGATGTCAACCTCATCTCATGAATTATAAGTCTGTACATCATCTCTCATGCATAATAAGCTGTATCTTATGCATCATTGGCTGTACAGTCGCATCTCATAAGGCTGTACAACATAAAATTTGCTCAACAGAATCTTCGAATGGCTGCGTATTAGAAAGTGATGAAATACTTTGTGTGTTTTTTTCTTCTACAGTATAAACTTGAATACCCCTGATGGACAATTATTAGCTGTCGTGGGTCCGGTGGGGGCGGGGAAGTCCTCCCTCATTTCTGCTCTTTTAGGGGAGATGGAGAAAACAGAGGGTAGAGTTAATGTTAGGGTAAGTGCTGTGTTACACTTTGGGATACAAGATGGACCATTGTTGGGGCAGGGTCAAAACAATTATAATAATGGACAATTATACTGAAAGTCCAAGGTATTTTCCCCAGTTACATAACTGTTGTGTTCATATTTTCAACATTGATATTTTGTAACATTTGCAGTTACAGAAAAGAAAGCCTAGTTTTGCTGTTTGATCGATAATTTTACAGCAAAGAGGTCTTTTGTTTTGGTTTCATTTATTCGTATAAGTGGATAGCTTTAAGCTAATGTTTCTCTTGAATTATAGTGATGTTAAAGAAAGATGATCTTATCTCATATAAGATTGATGGAATATGATGCGACAAAATGCATATTTGCTCATTAAATTATGCAACTAATCTTGAAGTTTTCTCTCAATTTTGTTTCACTTGGTGTATGCTATTGTCACGATGTGAATAAGTGCATGTGACTTTTAAACTTCCTCATTGTTGTTGTCACCCCGTCTGTGCATCTGTCATATCTGTCTGTCCTCTTTTCTCCCGGACTCCATAACTACTGAAGACAGGCCAACAAATCTTCTGTCCAGTATAGAATGTTATCTGTGGATATGCCTTTTGTATATTTCATTGGTCAGGTCCTCGTCTGTCTGTCTGTCCATCCACTTTACTGTCCATCTGTATCATGGTTTAATCCCAACATTACCTATTATGTGCCTTCTTGTGTTAAGTTTCTAAAATCTAGTGGTGCTCAAATCATTCACATAATAATTTTCTTGTATTCAGAAATGTTTTCTTTACATTCTACTTCCAAAATATTCATGGAATGTTGCAAGCTTTTCCCTGATCTACATATTACAGGCACAAAACGGGGACAAGGGAAGATAATAACATAGGTGTAATGTGCTGGAAAATGTATTACAAGTTTAAATCTACAGTTTAATTCTTCACAACCTTTTCTCGTGAATTACCATTTACCAATTACTCAGTTGGCATTAATTATGCTCCAGTTGTGATTTGTGAAATTTCCACGCCTTGAAAACACTCATAAATAGTAGTTTGGTATCCAATTGTGCCACTATCACCAGCAGAGCCCCTTGCAGATCTAAGTTTATCAGTACACAGAGGCTTTATTTTTGAATGATATACTGAATAAAGCCAATGTTTACTTGCTATATTTTCTGAATAAATGTATGAAATAACTTTAATATGTATTAGGTGTGCATGAAATGAATCTATCCAACTTGATAATGAAAATAATTGTATTACAACAACAATAGATTGTATTACACCCGATAAGTGAAAGCTATTCTACGAAAATGATGAACAATATGAGAACAATACAGCATTAGTTTTGGGATTTGCACAAAAGCCCCAGGGAAAAAAAAAACAAAAAAAACACAAACAGAAACCCCAATGGACAAAAGCCCCATCCAACATTTAGTTTCAGGCCAGGACAATAAGATCACAACTTTACATATACTTTCCTAAAGATATGTGGATACCTTGTCACTTTTTATACCCCTTTTATACCCCTGTATAGTAGGGGGTATACTGGATTCCGATTGTCCATCTGTCTGTGTGTCAGTGCATCCATTCATTTGTCTGTCCATCTGAATTTCGTTTCCGGGCAATAACTTGAGAACCGCTCATCGGATTCTTCTCAAATTTGGTATGGATATACATGTACCATGCCATGATGTGTCACCTGGGATTGCATTTGAACTACTTTCGCAACAAGCATGACCTGGTGGTAAAATCCTATAAGCATTTCTGGGCAATAACTCAAGAACCTCTCATCAGATTCTCTTAAATTTGTTATGTATATAGCATGCCATGAGGTAAGACTTGGGATTGTTTTTTGCCCGCTTGTGCCTAGAGGTGGTGCCACTTGGTGGCAAAATATTTTCTGAGCAATAACTTGAACCACTCACCTTCTCAGTTTTGGTACCAGTATGAATATACCATGACATGTTGCTGGGGATTGTATTTCACTCACTTTCGTCAACAGGTGGTGCCATTTTACTCCTATACCCATAAAAACATCTTGGTCTGGACTGAGGGGTTGTAGCACCTCTGGTGCCTCATGTTTGTTACGCTCCTTCATCATAGAAAGTACTTTTTAGGTCTCCATTCGAGTGATACAAATTCTGATGAATGGGCTTACATATTATTGAAGCCTTGGTTCTTTTTCTGCAGATTCAGGCATCTTAAATGTTGCTGGGAATCTGAGATTCTCACAATCTGACCAGCTGGGACCTGAATATTCTCACAGAAGTTTATGAAATTCTGCTCCTGGGCTTGGTAATTGGCGGCGGTTTATCTCTGAAGGAATTCTTGTATCATTACCTGCATACCTGTACTTTCAGGGGTCTGTGGCATACGTTGCACAAGAAGCCTGGATTCAGAATGCCACCCTGAAGGACAATATTCTATTTGGACAAGAAATGAGAGATGACGAATACAAGAAGATACTGGAGGCGTGTGCACTGGGACCTGACCTCGAGATGTTACCAGGGGGTGATATGACAGAGATTGGAGAGAAGGTATACATATGAAAATATAATATGTGTGGGTGGGTGTGAGCACCAGGGTTTGTCTGAATTATAACAGAGAGAACAAGTGTAGAGATGACAGTGCTTTGGACACTGGGCCATTGATAGAATTGGATTGGCGAGAATATTTCTATGTGTCGATTATAAAATCCTGAGGGTTGTTGTTTTGAAGCTAGGGGCAATCAATTATACCATTGAAACAATTTTTGGCTATGGAATCTTTGTCCCCCGCTATTCAGTAGGGGGGGGGGGGGAGAGGAGAGGGGTCTTAGAAACACCAGTGTCTGTGATTCCGTAATAATTATTCCATTAATTCTGTAATTCCGTAAGATTCCCTTGTCTGGAGAATAACTTGAGAACGATTAAACCAATCGACTTCAAACTTGAGGTGTGCTTTGACAGTTGGGATTATTTTCCAACAATGTGTGTCATCCAATATGGCCATCATCAGCCACATTGGATTTTATTGGATTTTAAGCAGTTTGATCTTGTCCAGACAATAACTGGAGTATGATTCAACCAATTTACTTCATACCTGGGGAGTGCCTTGACATTGCTGAGGGGACGATTGGGATTGTTTTTCAGCAATGTGCATAATCCAATATGGCCACCGTCAGCCATATAGGATTTTAAGCATTTCGATCTTGTCTGGACAATAACGTGAGAATGATTCAACCAATCTACTTCATACCTAGGAAGTGCCTTGACATTACTGAGAGGATGATTAGGATTGTTTTTCAAGGATGTACATAATCCAGAATGCCCACCGTCGGTCATATTGAATTTTATTGGAGTTTAAGCAGTTTGATCTTATCCAGACAATAACTGGAGTATGATTCAACTGATCCACTTCAAACTTGGGGAGTGTCTTGATATTGGTTAGAGCACGGGTGGGATTGTGTTTCATGGACTTGCATAATCCTATATGGGTGCCATGCATCAGCAATATTGGATTATGTTGCATTTAAGCAGTTGGATCTTGTCCAGACAAGAACACAAGAATGATTCAACCAATCTACTTCATACCTGGGGAGTGCCTTGACATTGCTGAAAGGATAATTGGGATTGTTTTTCGAGGATGTGCACCGTCAGACATATAGGATTTTATTACATTTTAAGCAGTTGATCTTGTCCAGACATTAGAGTCTTGAAGAGTGGCCTGACATCGGTGTGAGGATGGTTGTGATTGCTTTTCATTCACCTGTGTAATCCAAATTGGCCACCATCAGCCATCTTGGATCAGCAGTTTGATCTTGTCCAGACAATAACTAGAGAACGATTGAACCAACTTCAAACTTGGAGAGTGGCTTGACATCGCTGAGAGAATGGTTGGGATTGCTTTTCATTTACATGCGTGATCCAAAATGGCCATGATCAGCCATCTTGAATTCTAAGTGCTTGGATCTTGTCTGTGCAATAACTCGAGAGTGATTGAACTGATTGACTTAAAAATTGGAGAGTGGGTTAACATCATTGTGAGGATGGTTAGAAATGCATTTAAGTTACCTGTGTAATCCAAGATCGCTGCTATCAGCCATCTTGCATTGTCAGCAGATGGATCATTACACATTTCTTGTCTGACCAATAACTCGAGAACTACTTAACTAATCGAGTGTCTTGACATCTGCGAGAGGACAGTTGGAATTGCTTTTCAATTACCTGTGTAATCTAAGATTGATGCCAGTCATCTTGGATTTTCAGCAGTTGGAGTAGGCTTCTTTTCTATACTAAACGGTACTAACATAAACTTAACTATTTTCAAAGATTTACTGTTCTTCGGCCACAGTGACCTTGGCCTTTGACCTGAATATGAATGGAGTTCTTCTTTGTCCCAAGGGTAAGTTATACCCAAAGTTTGGTACCAATCCATGACCTGAAACTGTTGATGTCATACAGTTTACAACAGACGGTCAGGCAGACTGTCAGACAGACGGATGGAATGACAGAAATCATGATTGCTATATACAACCTCATCTATCGACAGGCATATTAAAACGACTGGGACATTTTTGTTAAATGTTTGCAATCTATATTAAAATGTAAGTTTACAAATTAAGAACATTACATGGATTGTAACCCAAAATAGGGACTCAAATTAAGTCTTTGTTTGATCACAGGGTATCAACCTAAGTGGAGGTCAGAAGCAGAGAGTGGCATTGGCGAGAGCTGTCTACAACAACGCTGATATCTACCTTATGGATGATCCACTCAGCGCTGTTGATGCCCACGTTGGCAAACATATCTTTGAGCAAGTCGTTGGAGCTAAAGGTCTACTAAAAGGAAAGGTAGCTCAGGAAAAATAAATTTGTACCGGAAAATAGAACATCTCTTCAAACCCTCCCATTCTGTTTAAGTCTGAAATGATTTGATGATTACTGTTAATTTGGATCTGTTATATACTTTGTCCTCCTTCTTCTAGGAGTATATAGTTTGGAGTTATATTGGGCTCATTTTAACTGATTCCACAGGAATATGATTTCCATCAGTGCTCATGCTGAGTGTTTCACAGGAATTCGTTAGATTCTCGTGAAGTTTGAGCAAACTCATGAAATTGCGACTTCTAAGATTCTGCTAGACTAATAATACAAGGGTTGTTCATTTGTAGTTCACTCCCTTAATGACACTAAAGGCTAAACAGTGGTGATCTATTTCAATTCTCTCCCTAGACACGGATCTTAGTGACACATGGTTTACACTGGTTACCTATGGTAGATCAGGTGGCTGTCATCACAGATGGGGAGATCTCAGAAATCGGCTCCTATGAGGAACTGATGAGTCACGATGGAGCTTTCGCACATTTCATCCACACATATCTTACACAGGAGGCAGAGTCATCAGATGATGAAGATGATCCTGAAGGTAAACTTTTCCCTTAGGCCGTATCATCCCCAAACAGAATATTTCTTTTTGGCCTCATCATCTCCAGAGGGAGTTATTTCCCTTAGGCCTTATCATCTCCAGACAGAGTTATTTCCATGGGACTTATCTTCAGACAGAGTTATTTCCCTTAGACAGTATCATCTCCAGACAAAGTTATTTCCATAGGACTTATCTTCAGACAGAGTTATTTCCCTTAGTCAGTATCATCTCCAGACAAAGTTATTTCCCTAGGACTTATCTTGAGACAGAGTTGTTTTCCTTGGGCTTTATCTCCAAACAGTTATTTACCTTAGACTGTGTTATCTTCTGAGAAAGTTATTTCCCTGAGGCCTCATCATCTTCAGACAGAGTTATTTCCCTGAGGCCTCATCATCTTCAGACGGAGTTATTTCCTCAAGGCCTTATTATCTCCAGACAGAATTGTATCCCCTAATCCTTATGGTCTCCAGAGAGAGCTATTTTCCTTGGACTTTACAATCTCCAAAGAGAATTGTATCCCCTAGGCCTTTCTCCAGAGAGAGCTATTTAACTACATACTTGTCTCTTTCTCTGTTGTCTGGACTCCAACATGGGATTTCTCGATGTGGATATATGAAGAGAAGCCATGAAACTCCAATAGTGTCTTACACCTATATCCCCATAGCTAAGTACAGAAATCTGACTCTTTTCAGATTTCACTTCATTTTTAGAGAGAAAATCGACATCAAGGTGATGTTATAATGCTATTTAAATCTTACGGGTACCAGAATATACATAATGTGAAATAGTTGGCATCTTGTAGTTAAAGTGATGATTTTGAGTTGCTATAATTTATATATGTGTACTCAAAATTATGTAAATTATCTGAAGAGAGATTTTTATGACATTGATCACAGTGGCTGAAGTAAAATCTCGCATGTTGGAACGTCTGGACTCTGTGTTGTCCGGAGGGGAGGATGCTTCTGGAGGTGAAGATGGGAAAGTAGAATCTGGGGATGAAAGGAAGACAAAGTTCCGCAGGTAAATACCTGTTCCTGCCTATGAAACAATAGCTGGTAGTGAATAGAACTTCTTTTTTAATGGGGGCCCTCGGTGGCCGAGTGGTCCAAGGTGCTTCACTGGTGACCGTTTGCCTGACACCGCTGAACCAGCACAGGTTCGAGCCCAGCTGGTCCATGTGTGGAAGTTTGTCAGTTACTTGCCGACGGGCGGTGGTTCTCTCCGGGTACTCCGGGTTCCTCCACCAACTAAACTGACTGTCACAATATGAGTGAAACAACCTTGAGTGTGACATTAAGCCAAATCCCCCCTCCCCCCTTATCTAATTTTAATTTACCGCTATGTGCACAATGACATGACCCCCAAAGGGCCAACCATTTGATCAGCTCTGCTGACTGACGCTCACATTTCAGGTTTACATATGTAACCTAGTTGAAGTTGGTTAATCATTTACAGGTACATGTAAATTCGTACCGTAAACTGGGGTGAATAGTAACGATTTGAGCATTTGCACAAGAGTGTACATTTTTACGAATGTCAGTAACATGTGTACGTTCTGTAACAGATACCCTGAGACAATCCTCCATCTGCTGTGGCAATGTGAACACATAATTCCCCTTTGGCGACAAATAGAACAGTGGTTCGCCTCGGTGGGGATTGCCATTTCTTTTACACCTACAAAAGTAATATTTGGGCTTTTGGAACGAAGAAACAAACCACTTGACTATTCTCCGTCAGTCATTAAGTTTTCAATCTACCGGATGAAGGCAGCCACGAAAACGCCATGTCTCGACAGCATTTAAAAGGATTTAAAATCCGCATATGAAATAGATAAGTACATAAGATATAAAAACTGTGAATGGCGTATTTTTGACCAATATTGGTCGACATTACATTTATTGCTGAAATCATAAATATTTATAATGATACCATAAATAATGGCTCTTATTGGCTGCCAGATTCCTACATTGTTAGTCATCTTTTATTTGCTGTCCTTTGAGTCACAACTGTTGAAGCTAGGTTACAGTTTCATATTTATGGATTTACGATTATTATATATACAGTGAAACCTGTCTGAACCGACACTCGAATAAACCGACCAACCTTAATGCATCGGCATTTGTCTTTTGGTACCAATGGGTCATTTACTACTGATTCGAACTTTGTCAATCAGAATCCTGTGAAAACCAAAACAAAATGTTGGTCGGAACCAAGGTCGGAGTATTCTATGTGAACAGCTAAACTGGACTATTATTAGATGCTATTTTATTATTCGCTGCACAATATCAATGGTGTTTTTTGCTTCTCTGGCTGCACCGAAGGAATTCATGTTTGTATATAGGAATATGTCCTTTTTATGAAAATGCAAATAAAATATCAATTATAAAAAAAAGTATTTGTTGAAGATATATGTATATTTTTTTCTTGAAAACTGACTGCGCCCATTCACCCCACTCTTCCGTCAATTTTTCTGAAAGAAAAAGAATTTTTTTTTTTTTTAAATTTTGCTATCAATCTAACTCAGTAATCCCATGAATCACAGCTGCAGCACCATCATCTTGAGGTCCTGGGAGAGAATCAGCCAGTTGTGTCCAATAGGTGCTGAGGTGAAACCAAATTTTGGACCACATCCCCATTTTCTGTCGTGGAAATGACTTTGGAATTTGCTACACTCACGGTCAACCACACATTTTATCTTATCAAGTCAGTCATCACTTGGCAGCTTGAGGTTGATAGTACCAATATAAAAGAAAACAGACTTGTCAGTTACTTATGCCTTGGCAATAATATGTCGTGAACAACTTTCCAATTTTTTGTTCCCATTCACCCCAGTTTACGATACTGCTTTTTGCATCAAATTGGCTTGTTTGATCTCTCTGTATAAACAAACTTACTCAGCTCTGTTTAAAGCAGTTTGATGTCAAATCATTAGCAATCCAAGACCAGTCTTTTATTACACTTTTTACAACAGTTTAACCCGGACGGCTTGGTATATGGTATATATAGGCCTATATTATACCTTGAAGACTAATCCACATCTAGGCAAATGACATCTATTTGTTTATCTGGTTTTGTAGACAACTGTCCAGGAAGATCAGTGAAAGGACATCGGACAGTGGTGAACCTAATCTTCAGCGGCAAGATTCAAAGAAAAAGTTGAAACGAGGAAAGTCTGTAGATATTCCAGATAAGAAGGAGGCGGACGCTGTGGAAGATAAGCTGATCGAAGAAGAAAAGTCTGAAATGGGAAAGGTTTGTTACATCATGTTAGAGACAGTTCACACAACTTTTTCTTTAAACCATTTTCCTATCAGTATAGTACTCTAATATGTGTTACGTGTATAGTTTTATATTTCCAGAATATTCTTTCAATTCCATGTCAGTTAGGTTTCATAATATAGATCATAGCTAATACTGAACAAAAAGGAAGGAATACGTTCAATGTTTTGGCCTGCTTTTACGATGGACACGAATTTACGGATGTCAGCTCAAAAATCTGCATGATCTTGCTGAACTTGTCACTCGATCAATATGCTTGACTTCCTCGAGTAAAATTAGACGCCTTTATCAGGGTAGAGGAGATTTTCTGACATGATACACTGCCTTTTATGGAAACTATGATGAGATATCAAAGTTAATAAATACGATCAAGTGCGACCACGGCAAAGCGGTCCGCCATTTTGGACTTCCGTGAAAGTCGGCGCGACATTTAATTCGAACACTCGCGTTTTTCTAGAATTCGCTCAACAAATAATTAGAAAGTAGCCAATTTTTGGAGTGGTGAGTTTCATCACTACATCGCGAATTAATAGGGAAATTACCGTACCTACTAATTTTGACGATTGATCCTTCCATTTATTAAGAGAAATCCCTGCATTTTGAATGAGATATTTTCTTTATTTTACCTTTAGTACTGTCAAGTCATTTGATATATCAGTCAGCAGATCTGTATATTTCAACATGTTTCTCCAGGCATATGGTTCGACTGCAGGTCTTAAAGTTCACATAAACTATCTGGCGTAAGAAGTTGATACCACCTTCATCAAATACTGATAAAAGTACTTGATGACTGCCTGGTACCATGATTGATGACTGCCTGGTACCATGATTGATGACTGCCTGGTACCATGATTGATGACTGCCTGGTACCATGATTGATGACTGCCTGGTACCATGATTGATGACTGCCTGGTACCATGATTTCCAGAAACAGATATCTCATGCACCAATAGAAATGTGTCTATCAAACCATAAAGATTGTGTAACTATATTAGTAGTGCACAATTCTCCCAACACTCGATTACTACCCTGTGAAATGAGGGCAAATCAATTTTTTTTATTCAGTCCATCAATCAAGAGTTACTTACATAGTCAAAAGCCAGAAGCCCATCGAAAAGAATTTGTTTGGATAATTTATATGGTTGCTATGGCAATATAATCATTTATTTTTATTTTTTTATTCAGCCCATCAGTCAAGAGCCAGTCTCTGGCATGTCATACATATACATTTCATGGGAATGGGATACACCATCATGGGAATGAGATACACCATCATGGGAATGAGATACACCATCATGGGAATGAGAGACACCATGATAGCAGCTAGTATTTGCAGAAAATCAGTAAATTGTATTTCATGGAAACACTTGACTCACTCTCTACAACATATTGCAAGATTTCTGATTTTCACAAGGTCGCTGCTTCCCAAAATATATAACAGTATAAGAACTATTCTCACTGGTTCTCACTCATCTATTTTTTCACCTCCATTTTTGACGTGACTGAGTGGGGTATTTCTGAATTTCAATGTTAAGGCCCATTCTCACGATGCGATTTGTAGTAACAACTCGGCGGGGGAATCCCCCGATTTGTAGCATGCAACTAATCGCATGAAATAGGACCGCTTCTATTTCATACGACTTGTAGCATGCGACTAAAATCGTTCGAGTGTTCTCACGATGCAACTGAGTTGTATGCTACAAGTTGTTACTACAAATCGCATCGTGAGAACGGGCCTTTAGTTTAGCCTGACATCTCCATAAGCATGCTAAGTAGTCGAGTTGGAATTGAATGAATTATGACTGGCAATTGTCAGGGGGCACATCTCACTATTGATATGTGTAATTTACAACTTGTGAAATTCACCATTCAAACAATTACAACCTATTTCAAGACTCTGTGGATCTGTAGCACCAAACATGATTGGTTAGACATGACTTAGTGTCATAATTTTTTTGTAGTCTTAAAACAGTTACCACAGAGCCAATATTAAGATCATGTGATCAGTGTTTACATGTGCCATCTGAGTGGTAGCAAACTTCAGCCAACGGTCGCCTCTTCGTGGTAGAATGGGTAAAACTCCCAATTACTTTGTGATTCAAGGTCAAAATTAGAACAGCGATGGTTGGGGAGATTGATGGATGCCCCCAAATATAAAACTTCAGTATAATAAAACACTTATTAACTTGACGTAGTCAATACAAATCTGCACCCTTGGCCAGACTTGGACGAGCCGACCTGATTGAGGCCGACTCTGTCACAAGTTAATCGGTGTATCTGCTTCACAAACGGGAGATCATGGGATAGATCCTGAGTCGAGTCATACATGTACCAAAGACTGAACATGGAATTTGTTGCTTCCTTGCTCGGTACTCCAGAATAAGAAGATAGATCGAGGACTGATTGGACTGGGGTCAGAATAACTGATTGTGATGGGTAGAGGAGCATGTCTGCCTATGGCATGGTGCTTCAGTGAGGCAGCACTAAACAGGCAGTATTAGGACCCGGCCCTCATCACATGTAGCACACCGCTGTGATACTGAAAGGTTGTTAAAAGCAATGTTAAATTCCATTCATGCAATTGTTCGTTAATACTAGCATGACAATGATATCAGGAAATTATAGACATAGATTGTTCAGCTGATGTTATATTAGAAACAAAACTAGGGGTTTCATCTGTGTACAGGGATGTTTTAACTGTGTACAGGGATGTTTGATCTGTGTACAGGGATGTTTGATCTGTGTACAGGGATGTTTGATCTGTGTACAGGGATGTTTGATCTGTGTACAGGGATGTTTGATCTGTGTACAGGGATGTTTTAACTGTGTACAGGGATGTTTTAACTGTGTACAGGGATGTTTGATCTGTGTACAGGGATGTTTGATCTGTGTACAGGGATGTTTGATCTGTGTACAGGGATGTTTGATCTGTGTACAGGGATGTTTGATCTGTGTACAGGGATGTTTTAACTGTGTACAGGGATGTTTTAACTGTGTACAGGGATGTTTTAACTGTGTACAGGGATGTTTTAACTGTGTACAGGGATGTTTTAACTGTGTACAGGGATGTTTGAACTGTGTACAGGGATGTTTTATCTGTGTACAGGGATGTTTGAACTGTGTACAGGGATGTTTGATCTGTGTACAGGGATGTTTGATCTGTGTACAGGGATGTTTTATCTGTGTACAGGGATGTTTGAACTGTGTACAGGGATGTTTGATCTGTGTACAGGGATGTTTGAACTGTGTACAGGGATGTTTGATCTGTGTACAGGGATGGAACTGTGTACAGGGATGTTTATCTGTGTACAGGGATGTTTTATCTGTGTACAGGGATGTTTTATCTGTGTACAGGGATGTTTTATCTGTGTACAGGGATGTTTTATCTGTGTACAGGGATGTTTTATCTGTGTACAGGGATGTTTGATCTGTGTACAGGGATGTTTGAACTGTGTACAGGGATGTTTGATCTGTGTACAGGGATGTTTTATCTGTGTACAGGGATGTTTTAACTGTGTACAGGGATGTTTGATCTGTGTACAGGGATGTTTGAACTGTGTACAGGGATGTTTGATCTGTGTACAGGGATGTTTGAACTGTGTACAGGGATGTTTGATCTGTGTACAGGGATGTTTTATCTGTGTACAGGGATGTTTTATCTGTGTACAGGGATGTTTGAACTGTGTACAGGGATGTTTTATCTGTGTACAGGGATGTTTTATCTGTGTACAGGGATGTTTTATCTGTGTACAGGGATGTTTTATCTGTGTACAGGGATGTTTGAACTGTGTACAGGGATGTTTTATCTGTGTACAGGGATGTTTGATCTGTGTACAGGGATGTTTGAACTGTGTACAGGGATGTTTTATCTGTGTACAGGGATGTTTTATCTGTGTACAGGGATGTTTGATCTGTGTACAGGGATGTTTTATCTGTGTACAGGGATGTTTTATCTGTGTACAGGGATGTTTTATCTGTGTACAGGGATGTTTTATCTGTGTACAGGGATGTTTTATCTGTGTACAGGGATGTTTTATCTGTGTACAGGGATGTTTTATCTGTGTACAGGGATGTTTTATCTGTGTACAGGGATGTTTTATCTGTGTACAGGGATGTTTTATCTGTGTACAGGGATGTTTGATCTGTGTACAGGGATGTTTGAACTGTGTACAGGGATGTTTTATCTGTGTACAGGGATGTTTTAACTGTGTACAGGGATGTTTTATCTGTGTACAGGGATGTTTGATCTGTGTACAGGGATGTTTGATCTGTGTACAGGGATGTTTGAACTGTGTACAGGGATGTTTGAACTGTGTACAGGGATGTTTGAACTGTGTACAGGGATGTTTTATCTGTGTACAGGGATGTTTTATCTGTGTACAGGGATGTTTGAACTGTGTACAGGGATGTTTGATCTGTGTACAGGGATGTTTGAACTGTGTACAGGGATGTTTTATCTGTGTACAGGGATGTTTTATCTGTGTACAGGGATGTTTGAACTGTGTACAGGGATGTTTGATCTGTGTACAGGGATGTTTGAACTGTGTACAGGGATGTTTTATCTGTGTACAGGGATGTTTGAACTGTGTACAGGGATGTTTTATCTGTGTACAGGGATGTTTTATCTGTGTACAGGGATGTTTTATCTGTGTACAGGGATGTTTTATCTGTGTACAGGGATGTTTGATCTGTGTACAGGGATGTTTGAACTGTGTACAGGGATGTTTTATCTGTGTACAGGGATGTTTTAACTGTGTACAGGGATGTTTTATCTGTGTACAGGGATGTTTGATCTGTCTACAGGGATGTTTGATCTGTGTACAGGGATGTTTTAACTGTGTACAGGGATGTTTTATCTGTGTACAGGGATGTTTGAACTGCTTTACCATTGTTACCATTCCCCTCAATATGATATGAGTATTGTAATTTTGATGCCTATTGGTTCTATTGCAGTAAGGATTAGACATGGAGACAGGGGATGAAGATAAGCATTTGATCTTTGTAGACCATTAACCCATGCTAGTGTCTGTTACTTTTGCATATTCCTAAACCGTTATTGTTTGTAGGTTCGTTTGAGTGTTTACTCCGCTTATGCCAAGGCTATTGGGTTCTGGGTATCTGTGGTGATACTGTTGTTCTACGCCCTGACTCAGGGTTTGAATGTTTACTCTAACATCTGGTTGAGTATGTGGACGGAGGATGACACGCTCAAGGATCCTACACGTGCTAACACGTCTGAGTACCAAGACAAGAACACGATGTATCTGGGCGTATATGGAGGGTTGGGCGTAGGTCAAGGTGAGTACATGTACAGATATATAGTTGGCTAGTTACAGGTTGATACATAAAGGACAATCCAATCAATCGCAAAGCTCATAGAAATTACTGATAATCAGAGTCCTTGGTATTTTATGGAGATTACACCCTATAGTCCAACTCGAACAGACACTTTATCTAGCATTTCACTAGATAAAAAGGACCCACTCTGTTAACTCAATTATTCCATCTTTTTATGCCCTGTCATTTGTTAATTTCATTATTCCAGGTCTGTGTGTTCTGATGTATGCCCTTTGTTTTGTTAATTTCATTGTTTCAGCTCTCTGTATTCTGGTGTATGCCCTGGTATTTGCGAAAGCTCAGGTCAAGGCTGCATCGGCACTACATCTAAAGATGTTGGCCAATATCCTACGCTCCCCGATGTCTTTTTTCGACACCACACCACTTGGCAGAATTGTCAACCGGTTCTCTCGTGATGTGGAAACAATTGACAACAACTTACCACAGATCGTCGGCATGTTTTTGATGTGCATATTTGGGGTGGTCAGCACACTGGTGGTGATCAGTTTCAGCACGCCAATATTCATGACGGTTATCCTGCCACTGGGAATTCTCTACTTCTTCATACAGGTCAGTCATAGGGGGCCGGCTTGTTCATATAATCATGATAATAATAGGCCTCAGCTCCTCAGACAGCTTGTCGTAAGAGGCGACTAACTGGGGCACCCACGGGGTTCCCGGGTGTGAAAAGGAATAGGACCCCACCCGTGTGGTTCCCAGGTGTGAAAAAGAATAGGACCCAACGTCGTGATATGACTGAGATATAATTGAAAGCGACGTTAAATTATATTCACTCACCCTTGCTCATATAAATCACTGTTGAATATTGCTCTGCTTATGCTCTGATACTCTGAATTGGTGTCCATATGTTTGTTATAGCTGCTAGGCAATAAAATTAGAACGGCTATACCAGTACAGATTCTTTCTAAATTTGGTATGTGGATAATTTTCGACAAGATGTCAGTGTTGCGTCAACATCAGCTTCTACATGTAGCTTGGGGCCAGCATGTCACCAAACATTACATGAGTGCAGGGATACTTTGTTTACCGTAGCATGATTTGAGCTCACAGGCCAGTGGGGGATTCAGCGTATTCTCTCACTCAACAATGCACAGTTTTGGACTTTCATATCTTTTAACACACATACTTTCTGGTGCATTTCTCAAACAGAGGAGTGTTAAAAAATTAAATATGTATGCAGCAGTTATTTTCCCCGAAACTTCAGTAAATTCAAGGGTAGCATTTTAATATTGTAGCATCGATGCTGGCCGTTTTTCTGATTTCTCAGTTGGGGTCAACATGGATTTTCTGTCAAAATTTGAGCGTCGGGACATGCGACTCGATCATGTGCTATGAATTAGAGATGGATTAACAATTTGGGGTGATTTCTTATGTACAGTTTAGCCTCACTATGACACTCTCAACATAGCTGATGTATCTCATTTATCACAGGAATTGCTCCCAGATATATTTATACCCCCCGTTACGAGTATAGGGTGGTATACTGGATTCAGCTTGTCTGTCTGTCTGTCCTTCTGTCCGTCCATCTGTCCCTCCATCCGGAAGTTCTTGAGATTGAGATTGTACATGCCAGCACATAGAACAAAAATTTTCGAAAAGAGCTTTTCGTACAACGGCCCCAAAATTTGGAATGAAATTCCAGTCGAAATAAGAAAGTCCAGCAGCCTTCACGTTTTTAAATCCACACTCAGGCAGCATATGCTCAGAGCCTAGCTAGATAGTTGGTCTTAGTTATTTCAGCTGTGCAATATATACATATTTACAAATTTTATTATTTATGTAAACAATTTATTATTTTCTATTTGTATATATACTTGCTATTGTACATTATCTCTATATGTCGACCCTCTGGTAGAAAGGCGACAGCCTAAGAGTGTAATATCGACTATAAATAAAGCCTTTTATTATTATTATTATATATTATTATTGATACCTTATGTAGTTATTCTTGCGTATAAGGACGTCTTAAGTGGTAGAAATGACATTTTAAGACATCCTTATACGCAAGAGTAACCACTTAAGGTATCAATCTCAAGAACGGACATCCGTCCGTCTGAATTCGCCGTTAACACTGTAGAAGCTGAACTGTTCCATCTAGAGACTTCAAATTTGGTATACAACATTATGTGTGGCAAAGCACAACCCTATGGATACATTTCGATGGTTTTTGTGGTTTCCATGGCAACAAGACTGAAAATATCCATGTAACGACATTAACGCTCTAGAAGCTGAACCACTCCATGTCTTCAAATTTGGTATACAGCATGGATGTGTGGCAAAGCACAAGCCTATTGAAATTGGATACATTTCGATGGTTTTTGTGGTTTCCATGGCAACAAGACGAGAAATATCCATGTAACGACGTTAATGCTCTATAGGCTGAACCGTTACATCTGGAGACTTCAAATTTGGTATACAGCATTGATGTGTGGCAAAGCACAAACCTGTTGAAATTGGATACATTTCGATGGTTTTTGTGGTTTCCATGGCAACAAGATGGAAAATATCCATGTATCGACGTTAACACTCTATAAGCTGGACCACTGCAGCTGGAGATATTCAAATTTGGTATGCAGCATTGCTCAAATTGGGTACATTTTGATGTTTTTTGTGGGGTTCCCATGGCAACTACATGTAAATGGAAAATATCCATATAATTATTTTGACGCTCTAGAAGCCGAACTGTTGCAGCTGGAGACTTCAGATTTGATATGCAACATTGTTGTGTTTCAATGCACAGTTGGGTACTTTTTTATGCTTTTTGTGGTTTCCATGATAACCAAATTGAAAATATCCATGTAATGACATTAACACTCTGGAAGAAGAACTGTTGCTGCTCAAACATCAAATTTGGTTTACAGCATTAGTGTGTTAAAGGCCACATCTGTTTAAATTGGGTATATTTCGATGATTTCTATGGTTTCCATGGCAACATAACAGAAAATTTCCATATAACTGTTTTAATTCTCCAGAAGCTGAACCGCTACAGCTAAACACTTCTGATTTGGTATACAGCATTGTTGTGTGGTAAAGGACAAATCCATTCAAGTTTAATTCTTATGATAATTGTCTGAATAAATAACTGTTCTTGGCCAGAAGGATCTTCATCGTCATTCACCCCTTCAAAAAAATGTCTGATGAAATCATGACAATGCCAAGTGTCTAATTGCAATTTCTATTATCCTGTCACCATTTCAGATTTTACAAATAAATTGAAAACCAATAACCTGATTCTTCCCACATTCACCTTGACCTTGAGGTATGATGTCTCCAACGAAAACCATTTTTCCTAAACATGTTCTTTATTATAGCATGACACATCAGATGAGGGGGCCCTCGGTGGCCGAGTGGTCTAAGGCGCTTCGCTGGTGACCGCTAGCCTCACACCACTGAACCGGCACGGGTTTGAGCCCAGCTGGTCCATGTGTGGAAGTTTGTCAGTAACTTGCCGAAGGGCGGTGGTTCTCTCCGGGTACTCCGGCTTCCTCCACCAACCAAACTGACTGTCACCATATGAGTGAAACAAACTTGAGTGTGACATTAAGCCAAATTCCCTCCCTCCCTCTCCACATCAGATGAGCTTATTTTTCTTGTGGATATCTCACTATAAAGTCCTATCACCTGGGGAAATGGAGGATATTTCTGTAATCTTTGATAACAGATGATCAAAAATACAATGACCACACATTTCTAGCCAGCTGTAACTCAAGGGTCAAAGCGGAACCTCTAGTTCAATCTGTCATGTCTGTGTAGTTATGGTGTAGAAATAGCCACATTTGTACCATGAACTGATATAACCCAGGTCAATAGTATCCATTCTGACAATTGGCAACCATGTGAGACTAAACTGCATATTCTGTTCATAGATTTCTTATATATTTCTGCGATTATATTTCCAGCGTTTTTATATTCCGACATCTCGCCAGATGAAGCGTATAGAGTCAACCACACGCTCCCCTATCTACAGTCACTTCAGTGAGACTGTTACCGGTGCCAGCACCATACGTGCATATAAACAACAGGACCGCTTCATTGAGGTATCCCTCTCAAAAGTTGACAGGAATCTACTGTTTTACTTCGCTGGAAACACCTCAAACAGGTACGTATAATTTTAACCCCTCAACCAACACAGCCTTGTGGTATTGTCACCATGTATGACCAATTGCTTGTTTGTTCATCGCAACTGAAGGCCAAAGGTTTCTCAGTGCTTTGTGAGGTTCATGTTTTATAATACTTTTTTGTAATCTGTAATCTTTAATCTTTACAGATATTCTGTTCTCCAATATTGTCATTGCTATTATTGTCTGTTCCAAAATCCTTCAGTAACTTTCTGGCATAAAATGTTGATGTCCTGGTTGAAGTTCTCTGACCCGGTTAAATGGTAAACAGTCCATCTAAGAATGCATGTTCTATCCTGTAAATAGCTGAGATCAGTACTACAGGAAAACCTTCATAATGCTTTGTAATTGTTTTCATTCTTCCCTGAACTTGTTTTACACTTCCAGATGGTTAGGGTTCAGGTTGGAGATCGTAGGAAATCTGATTGTGTTTGCGGCGGCCATTTTTGCAGTGGTAAACCGGGATACGCTCAATGGAGGTTTAGTAGGACTGTCTGTATCCTATGCCTTACAGGTAAATGGTATACATGTAACTATAGAAAACCTACATAATCAGTGACTGACGGTGAGAGTAAAAGGCATCATGCTGGAAAATCAAATTGGAATGACCAGCTCTCACATTATGGTCAGCTGATTGCGGCCAGCTCTCACATTATGGTCAGCTCATTACAGCCAGCTCTCACATTACGGTCAGCTGTCACATTATGGCCAGCTCACTACGGCCAGCTCTCACATTATGGCCAGCTCATTACGGTCAGCTCTCACATTATGTCCAGCTCTCACATTATGGCCAGGTCTCACATTACAGCCAGCTATCACATTGGGCACACCGGTTCTCTCCAAATCACTGAAGTTAAGCAACGTTGAGCTCAGTCAATACTTGGATACTTGGTGACCGGTTGCTGTACTGGCTGGGCTGATCAGTGTCCAGGATAATAGGAACTGTGGACACTCGAATTCTGGCACATGTAGGTACCATCATGATATGACTGATAAATGTTGAAAACGGCATTAAATCCCACTCACTCACTCTTACAGCCAGCTCTCACATTATGGTCAGCTCATTATGGCTAGCTCTCACATTACGACCAGCTCTCACATTATAGCCAGCTCTCACATCACAGACAGATCTCACATTATGGCCAGATCTCACATTATGTCCAACTTCCATATTATGGCCAGCTCTCACAATACGACCAGCTCTCAAATTATGACCAGCTCTCACTTTACAGCCAGCTCCCTCATTATTGAAGTACCAATGAGTAAAGTACCTCGTCCTCCTCTATATGTTACCATCCATGTGTTGATCATGACTATATTTCCCACCAAAACAAAAAACACGAGGTCAATATCCAGGTACCATGTCTTTGTGCCAAACTGATGTGTGTAAATAGTTCCCATTTTCAACATATCATTGCGGGCTTTGAGCACATATGTATCTCTTGGACAATTCAAATACATGTCAATACAAGTCTAGTCAATGATCATAGCTCTATTTGATAATTAGAAAGAATCCCAAAGTTGCATAAAATTCAATCCTTTAACATAAGAGCTGCATCGATAGCACTGGCAGGTGCATTGAGACAGCAGTGCATTCATGCACTCTTTCCAATCTCCTCTGGGGCTGGTTTTTCATTGAGCCCATAGAAAGCTCAATATCTATCTAAATGATGAAATGTCTGTGTGTGTAGATGTCCGTCTCCCTGTATCTGGAAAAGGTAAAAAAAAAACGTTAAATTTTTGAATTTTTTCCTGTCCACAGATTCTCGGCCTCAGTCTATGCCTCCTAAATTAAGCCCTGCCCCCACCCTCCTGTCCCCCCAACCCTATACCCTCATATTTTGATAGTTTTTTTTTCAGAATTTTTTCTAAATTTTTCTTACCTTAAATTTTTTTTTTTTTTTTTTAATTTTTAAATTTATTTATTATTATTATTATTTTTTAAGTATATATTTTTTTCAAGCAATGAGCAATTGCTCTGACTGCAATGTTGGTGTAGTTCTGCCACCCCTCAAAAGGGCCCTCCCGACGCCTAGCAGAGTGTCAGTAATTGTCCTTATCCCTCTCGATACCAAGCACAGTATCAATAATTGTCCTTATCTATCTCTATGCCAAGCACAGTGTCAATAATTGTCCTTATTCCTCTCGATGCCAAGCACAGTGTCAATAATTGTCCTTATTCCTCTCTATGCCAAGCAAAGTGTCAATAATTGTCCCTGTCCCTCTCGATGCCAAGCACAGTGTCAATAATTGTCCTTATTCCTCTCTATGCCAAGCAAAGTGTCAATAATTGTCCTTGTCCCTCTCTATGCCAAGCACAGTGTCAATAATTGTCCTTATTCCTCTCGATGCCAAGCACAGTTTCAATAATTGTCCTTGTCCCTCTCGATGCCAAGCACAGTGTCAATAATTGTCCTTATCCCTCTCGGTGCCAAGTACAGTGTCAATAATTGCCCATATCCCTCTCTATGGCAAGCACAGTGTCTATAATTGTCCATATCCCTCTTGATGCCAAGCACAGTGTCTATAATTGCCCTTATCCCGCTCGATGCCAAGCACAATTTCAATAATAGTTCTTATCCCTCTCGATGCCAAGCACACTGCCTATGATTGTTCTTATCCCTCTCGATGCCAAGTACAGTATCTTGATTGTCCTTATCCCTCTCGATGCCAAGCACAGTATCTTGATTGTCCTTATCCCTCTCAATGCCAAGCAAAGTGTCAATAGTTGTCCTTATCCCTCTTAATGCCAAGCACAGTATCTATAATTGTCCTTATCCCTCTCAATGCCATGCACAGTTTCAATAATTGTCCTTATCCCTCTTAATGCCAAGAACAGTATCTATAATTGTCCTTAGCCCTCTCGATGCCAAGCACAGTGGCTATAATTGTCCTTATCCCACTCGTTGCCAAATACAGTTTCAATAATTCTCCTTATCCCTTTTGATGCCAAGCACAGTGTCAATAATTGTCCTTATCTCTCTCGATGCCAAGCACAGTGTCTATAATTGTACTTATCCCTCTCGATGCCGAGCACAAGTTTCAATAATTGTCCTTATCCCTCTCAATGCCAAGCACAGTTTCAGTAATTGTCCTTATCCCTCTCGATGCCAAGCACAGTGTCTATAATTGTCCTTATCTCTCTCAATGCCAAGCACAGTGTCAATAATTGTCCTTATCCCTCTCGATGCCAAGTACAGTGTCTATAATTGTCCTTATCCCGCTCAATGCCAAGCACAGTGTCAATAATTGTCCTTATCCCTCTCGATGCAAATTACAGTGTCAATATTTGTCTTTATCCCTCCAGTAGATTATACTCATTTATTACAGATGTATTTTGAATATATTGTCTATTGTATCAGAACAATGAGAATCAGAACAATCTGGATTGTAACTGTTGTGGATGGGGTTAACTGTTGTGGATGGGGTTAACTGGGGATAAATTCAGAATTTGCACATACAAATAATCTTTTTTATACACATGCCTCAGATTACTGCCTCACTGAACTGGATGGTACGAATGACCTCTGACCTTGAGACTAACATCGTATCAGTGGAGCGAGTGAAGGAATATTCAGAGACTCCCTCAGAGGTGAGCAAACAATAAACTACACATATCATACTCTATAGTCATAATTAGTGGTTCACAAGTTATGAATGCATTTAATATTCTGTAGCACAGACCATCCTGAAATGAACCTTTTTTCACATTTGATCAATTGTGAATTCTCTCAGTTGTAACAATGATCTTGATATTTCACTTAATTTGCAGGCAGAGTGGTACCTACCTAACCGCCGTCCACATCAAGACTGGCCCCCAATGGGTGTACTGGAGTTTCGGGACTACACAACACGTTATCGCCCAGGGCTAGACCTGGTTCTTAAGGGCATCACTTGTAATGTTAGCGGGGGAGAGAAGGTACGTAACACAAGTAATTTTGATTATGATTCTGCAATTGAATTTCCTCAATTCAGCAATTATGTACATAGAGTTACGTTCATGTTATGATGAATGTCCAACTTAATATGTACTGTACCATATTTCAGATTTGTAAAATAATGCAATAGTTGAGTAAAAATGTGTAGTCCCAGTCTGTGAATATAAATATGAATTACTGCGACTGATCATTTATATGGGGGCAGAGTGTTTACACTGTGCTTGGTTTACATGACACGTACAGATGATATGCGGACTCTTCCCTCACTGACTGACCATGCACTGATCACGCTATACTTCTGCACTGATTGGTCAGAGATTAAGCTCTTTGTTTTATCTGAGTAGCGTGGGTCAGTCTTGGTCAGTTTGGCTTTGCAGTTTGCATTCATCGGACGTGTCAAAGTCACACAGCAGTTTTCGTTTATTGTCCACCTTCCACCCCAACCACCGCCTTGTTGCTGTGGGACTGTTTCAGTATTTGGGCCTCAAACAATGTCCATTATGCTGTCAGCCCGGGACATTGCCTTTACCCCCAAGTCGACTTGCAGTACGGGTCGCAACCAGACGACCCAGCACGTACTTGCATTTTACCTCTTGGGTGTACTTTGTCACGGCTGCATAGCGCCGCTAGGACGCAGTGTTTGGGCCCAACTTGCTGAGCAGCCCCCTTATGCCAAATGTTATATGTTTTAATAGTTTTACTGTAATAAAATTATAGAACTGAAGCTGATGTGTTGCGTGTTTATGTAAATGCCACAATAAACTGACCTTGTTATACAGATTGGAATTGTGGGTAGAACAGGAGCGGGAAAATCCTCGTTGACAGTGGCAATTTTCCGTATCATTGAGGCAGCAGGTGGCGCCATCGTAATTGATGGTGTGAAGATCAGCGACATTGGTCTACACGACCTTCGCTCCAAACTCACCATCCTACCACAGGTATAATATACACTGTTAACTCCCCATCCTACCACAGGTATTACTGTACACTTTTAACTCACCATCCTACCACAGGTATTACTGTACACTCTTAACTCGCCATCCTACCACAGGTATTACTCTACTCTCTTAACTCATCATCCTACCACAGGTATTACTCTACTCTCTTAAATCACCATCCTACCACAGTTATTGCTGTACTCTCTTAACTCACCATCCTACGCTCCAAACTCACCATCCTACCACAGGTATTACTGTACACTCTTAACTCACCATCCTACCACAGGTATTACTGTACACTCTTAACTCACCATCGTACCACAGGTATTACTGTACACTCTTAACTCATCATCCTACCACAGGTATTACTGGACTCTCTTAACTCACCATCCTACCACAGGTATTACTCTACTCTCTTATCTCACCATCCTACCACAGTTATTATTCTACTCTCTTATCTCACCATACTACCACAGGTATTTACTCTACTCTCTTAACTCACCATCCTACAGCAGGTATTACTCTACACCCTTAACTTACCATCCTAACACAGGTATGACTACACTCTTAAATCCATCCCCTCTCTTAACTCACCATCCTACCACAGGTATGTCTACTCTCTTAACTCACCCTCCTACCACAGGTATGTCTACTCTCTTAGCTCACCATCCTACCACAGGCATTACTGTACTCTCTTAACTTACCATCCTTCACAGGTATTACTCTACTCTCTTAAATCACCATCGTACCACAGGTATTACTGTACACTCTTAACTCACCATCCTACCACAGGTATTACTGTACACTCTTAACTCACCATCCTACCACAGGTATTACTGTACACTCTTAACTCACCATCCTACCACAGGTATTACTGTACACTCTTAACTCACCATCCTACCACAGATATTACTGTACACTCTTAACTCACCATCCTACCACAGGTATTACTGTACACTCTTAACTCACCATCCTACCACAGGTATTACTGTACACTCTTAACTCATCATCCTACCACAGGTATTACTGGACTCTCTTAACTCACCATCCTACCACAGGTATTACTCTACTCTCTTATCTCACCATCCTACCACAGTTATTATTCTACTCTCTTATCTCACCATACTACCACAGGTATTTACTCTACTCTCTTAACTCACCATCCTACAGCAGGTATTACTCTACACCCTTAACTTACCATCCTAACACAGGTATGACTACACTCTTAAATCCATCCCCTCTCTTAACTCACCATCCTACCACAGGTATGTCTACTCTCTTAACTCACCCTCCTACCACAGGTATGTCTACTCTCTTAGCTCACCATCCTACCACAGGCATTACTGTACTCTCTTAACTTACCATCCTTCACAGGTATTACTCTACTCTCTTAAATCACCATCCTACCACAGGTATGACTCTACTCTCTTAACTCACCATCCTACAACAGGTATTACTCTACTCTCTTAACTTACCATCCTACCACAGATCTTACTCTACTCCAGGTATTACTCTACTCTCTTAACTCACCATCCTACCACAGGTATTACTGTAATCTCTTAACTCACAATCCTACCACAGTTATTACTGTACACTCTTTTAACCCACCATCCTACCACAGGTATTACTTTACTGTCTTAACTCACCATCCTACAACAGGTATTACTTTACTCTTTTAACCCACCATCCTACCACAGGTATTAAAGTACTCTTAACTCAGCAATACTACCACATGTATAATTTTACTCTCTTAACTCACCAACCTGCCATAGGTATTACCTTCCGTAACTCGCCATCCTACCACAGGTATTACTGTACTCCCTTATTTAGGTTTACAAAAAGAAAAGTTTGCACAAATACTCCACTTGAAGATGCTGTTACATGTATTAAAAAACCCTAAGATCCAGGGTCGAGCATACAACAAGATAATGTGCTATAAACAGAAACTTTTCTTCTATATGTAATGTTTCATTTTGGCACTTGAACTGCATTGGGGGCTGAATCCTCGGTGAACTGTCCCAGGTCCTTTCAAGTTTCAAATCATAGTAATAAGTTCTGGTATCAGTTTATGTTTGTCACAGCTGTTGATATTTGTTACACTTGCTGAGTTCTTGACATTTGTCACACTTGCTGAGCTGTTGATATTTGTCACAGCTGTTGATGTTTGTCACACTTGCCGAGTTGTTAATGTTTGTCACACTTGCTGGGTTGTTGATGTTTGTCACACTTGCCGAGTTGATTGATCTGTTGTATTCCAGGATCCTGTGCTGTTTTCTGGTTCACTACGGATGAACTTGGATCCCTTTGATCATTACTCCGATGACCAAATATGGCAAGCTCTGGAACACTCCCACCTCAAGTCATACGTTTTATCACTGACGGCAGGTCTTGAACATGAGTGTGGAGAGGGCGGTCAAAATCTCAGGTGAACATCAGTTTCTAAAACCCTTCATCTGACAAACTGGGAGGAAAAGCAATGACATGTCATATCAGGGGTTGAAATGTTAATCAAAATGTACCTGCCCTCTGTAATTGGTAGAAAAAATGTGGATCTTAATAAATTAATATCCAGTCAGATGCTCCACAATTGTATGTCGCTATATGATCTTCTTCCATTAACTTGAGCATTCATCAATCATAAAGGCTTCGCTTTGATGTTACCACCTGGCTGGGTGGTGCTTAGTTGGTTCGTCGTGATATAGCTGAAATATTGTTGAAAGCGACCTTAAATTCTATTCACTCACTCACTGTTACCACCTTGTACTGGCCTTTGTTCTAAAACCTCGAGGAGAATGGTGACAGAGATCCTTTTTGTTTGCTCCCTGAGTATAACACTATTACATATTCATGAGATAGAGTCACTGAATGCCAAATTCAATGGAAACTATTAAGATCCTATAGCAACGCAATTGGAGAGCATTGATAGGATATTAATTTATTATGATTGAAAAATAATCACCTGTCTCGACGGACAGACATGTGAACAATCTCATTAATAAATGGAGGCCCGATATCAGTCTCATATGGAGAGCATAGTGAGACATGACCCATCAAGGTACATGTTGGTACATCGGCAAATCCCATCTAGTTATAAGGCTATGAAAAGTTTGAGTGAGCTGTTTTTATTCTCCGAGATCCTATAGTAAGCCAATCACGACAATTCTGTCTATTCAATTTGAAATTGATTGACGTTCAATTCAGGGATTATATATACAATATTTCCATGAGACAGTATTTGACATTTCCAGCCACCCGACAAATACCAGACTACTTGGCGGAAGCAATACTTTGAACTGTCTGGAGAAGAATGTTACCACGAACTATGTCTAGACATTATACCTTATTTGGACATGATTTCACTATATCATTTAATATATTGGTCCACGTGCCCATGGGTGTAATTACAAGGGGCATTTATTTTACAGTTGTTTCTCCCTGATTGGCTAACACATGTAGTTTCAAATTCGCATGGGATTTAATATGTAGCGCTGATGTGGTATATAATATTCCATGATATTATATCTGAGTTTATAGTGAGATTGGAGCCACTCTGGATTTCTAACTAGTGATATCTGACATATTAGGATATCAGGAGTAAAATCTGTCATTGAGAGATTTTAGGCAAATGAGTTTGGTGATGTCACCAAGTGAAATCAAGTTATGCTATAAATATACAATACAATATTGCTGATTTGTTTCCCATTATTTTCCAAAATTTGGTTGCCATTTTATAAATTACTAAAAAAAGGTCTATGCGATTCATATTCATTGAAAAAAAAAATGCTATGGTAACCATAATTTGGATACTTCAAACTTCCTCATTCTTTTTTTTTTAAATAAAACAGCTCTTTTGATTTGACTACTAACCCACACTGTAAATTTGTTAACCAAATATGTTCATTGCTTGATATGATGGATTATCTTCCAGTGTGGGTCAGCGTCAGTTGGTGTGTCTGGCGAGAACGTTGTTACGGAAGACTAAAATCTTGATACTGGATGAGGCTACTGCGGCCGTTGACATGGAAACAGATGACCTGATCCAGAAGACGATCCGTACAGAGTTCAAGGACTGCACAGTGGTGACGATAGCTCACAGACTCAACACTATCATGGATTATGATAAGTGGGTATTGGATTCTTAAAGACATTTACCATTCGACCAAGTATCTATATTAGAGATAGATGTACTCATGAAATTAGTAGATAGATATGGAATTTCACCAGTTCTGTTGCCCTTAGAATGTGCATACTGCCAAGTTTGTGTGTGTAAATTTTTGTGTGGTTGGGTTAAGTTTCTGTGTGTATAGTTTGTTGTGGTTGAATTAAGTTTTTGGGTGTACTAGGTTGTGTGGTTAGATTAGGTTTGTGTGTGTTTAGTGTTGTGTGATTGGATTAAGTTTGTGCTGTACAATCTTGTGTGTTTGGATTATATTTGGTATTTGTCTGCATTATTTATTCATTATATATGAGCGGGTGGTTGAGTGGGTACAGGTTCCTGTTGCTTCAATGCATTTTGCTGAGAAGCAATAGGAATTTGATAATGTGATGTCTAACACTGTAATATCACTGTCTTTATTGCACCATGTAATCATCCTGTCTGTGTCTTGTGGGCTGTTCTCATTGTTTTATAGGGTGGATGGAGGGTGCCTGGTTCCATGCCGCTTCAAAGATTTTTCTTTGAAGTAACAGGAACACAACTTGGCTGGGTGGTGCTTAGTTGGTTCATCGCGATATAGCTGAAATATTGTTGAAAGCGATGTTAAATTCTATTCACTCACTCACTCACCCTTATTATATATGATTGATCGCAGTATTATTGATGCATTCTCCCATTGTCAGAGTTTATAACCTCCTACACTGTTGTTGTAACACCCTCTGACTGCACTGAGAAGAAAAACATGGTGTGCATGCGCATTCATTCTGTAAAGGAGAAAGACCGAGTAACAGTACATTCGTGAAAATTCTTTTTCACGAATGTACAGTTACTCGGTCTTTCTCCGACTTACATGCTAGTCCAACGATAATGTATTTACTTCTTCGTCTTACACGAAGAATGAAATGAGCTCTGTCAAACCGAACAAATTGCCATGATATAGGCCCAGGTAATTACATGTGTGGAACCATACGAACAATAACTGCAAAGGGCCAAGTACGCACACTGTACCCGATTGACGGCGTCCTACATGATGGGCAGTCCATCACGTGGGAAGGAATTTACGCATACGCCTACCTGGGCTGCTGTTTATCTATTCAACACAGGAAAATCGTTCCCCGATGTCGTAGGCGATAAATAACTTACACAATGGCCGTATTATGTAACACATCATGGTTGTTTCAGGGCAAACAACACATTTGCACACGAAACAAAACTTCCACAACCCGTTTGACTGGTCCGTAACTTTCACGTTATCGTTACAAAGATTTGTAACAAAAAAATATATGTAATTGATATATACGTGTCACAATCTACATTACGTGAAACGCATATGAAGCAAAACATGCAGACATACAAATTACATATCCATATGTCCATACGCATGATCTCATACCAGGCCCATAATTAACGGAATGTCTGACAGGAATTCACGTTTACCGGTACACATTTCACTTGTACCCACACATATACGTGCGACAGAAAATTAATGTGTTTTGACTGCTTAGTCTGCAATCAACGCACGGCAGGCGACAACCAAAGATTAGACCTATATTTGAGGCAGTCGGTGTTTTAATGTATGTATATGAGAAGGCAGAAAGTGTAACACTCACAAAAAGAAATCGTGACCGAAATCAGAGAAACTACATAGAACGCTTATCGGACTGCTATTCGGAGTTAAAGGATTATGCCATTCCTACATGTATATGCAATTTGCACATTTATTACATTGTAGTCGGCATGGTATCTTTCTGGGTTGTGTTTTCTTCGCTCGTCTACTGTTTTTTAAAGAACATTACTTAATTTCACCTGTTAGTTCCGGCTGAATTGACTAAGTCCAATTCGCTTGTTGCAGTGCTGTTTGTCATTTGTACATTTCAGGAGACCGACATCGAGTAGTCTATTGCCCCATTCGTGCCTTCTTACATGCTTTAACTGACGGACGCGTTTCTTTCCAGAGAAAGAATGTACACTTGCTGTACATTCGTGAAAAAGAATGTACACTTGCTGTACATTCGTGAAAAATAATGTATACTTTTAAAAATAGAATGACGTCACAACTAGCGTTTAATTATTGAGATTAATCGACTAAGTGAGCATAAATCTACATACAGCGAGATGGAAATACATCCAGTATATCTAAAAGAAGAAGAAACGTGTTAGCTGTTCAAATATTTCAAAAGAACGCATATCAACGTCCTATTCAGTTGTGACATTCTGAGCCCATTCCGCTTCATTTAGTAATGGACGATATTGATTGGCTAAGAGTCATGCACACAAATGCTGTGTGCCGAGTTTGTAACCCCAATGCAATCAGAGGGTATATGTAGATCTGACAGTAGAATTAATATCGTCTGATTCCATGAGAATGTATTGATGATGATATAATTTCCATATTTTCATTATTTCCACAGAATCCTTGTTCTTGACCAGGGTCTCATTAAAGAGTTTGGCAGACCTGATGAATTGCTCAAAGATAAACACAGTGCATTTTATGGAATGGCTAAAGATGCTGGCCTTGTATGAGGAAACGTGCTGCAAATATTCATCTTCTACAGCTTCATGGTCTTCAAGTAATCATGTCGTTATCGAGTCTACCAGTACTGAAGGCCAATACCAAGACAACAATTAATAATAATCTTTTTGTCTGAAAGACTCTCCTAGCATACTGAATATTGTATCATGAAGGTTTGAAAATTCATACTATAGAATGTAGATGACGCAGTATCTTCTTCTGTTCATAAATTCCGTTACAGCTGTTGATCACTCTCCTGAATTTTGTGTTGTGAGAGTGACTACTCTCTCAATATCACTCTCCTGGATGTTGTGTTGTGAGAGTGACTACTCTCCCAATATCACTCTCCTGGATGTTGTGTTGTGAGAGTGACTAATCTCCCAATATCACTACTCTACCAATATCAGTCTCCTGGATGTACTCTACCAATATCAGTCTCCTGGATGTTGTGTTGTGAGAGTGACTACTCTACCAATATCAGTCTCCTGGATGTTGTGTTGTGAGAGCGACTACTCTCCCAATATCACTCTCCTGGATGTTGTGTTGTGAGAGCGACTACTCTCCCAATATCACTCTCCTGGATTTTGTGTTGTGAGAGCGGCTACTCTCCCAATATCACTCTCCTGGATGCTGTGTTGTGATAGCGACTACTCTCCCAATATCACTCTCCTGGGTGCTGTGTTGTGATAGCGACTACTCTCCCAATATCACTCTCCTGGATGTTGTGTTGTGAGAGTGACTGCTCTCCCAATATCACTCTGCTGGATGTTGTGTTGTGAGGGTGACTGCTCTCCCAATATCACTCTCCTGGATGTTGGGTTGTGAGAGTGATTACTCTACCAATATCAGTCTCCTGGATGTTGTGTTGTGAGAGTGACTACTCTACCAATATCAGTCTCCTGGATGTTGTGTTGTGAGAGTGACTACTCTACCAATATCAGTCTCCTGGATGTTGTGTTGTGAGAGCGACTACTCTCCCAATATCAGTCTCCTGGATGTTGTGTTGTGAGAGTGACTACTCTACCAATATCAGTCTCCTGGATGTTGTGTTGTGAGAGCGACTACTCTCCCAATATCAGTCTCCTGACTCTCTACCAATATCAGTCTCCTGGATGTTGTGTTGTGAGACTACTCTCCCAATATTAGTCTGGATGTTGTGTTGTGAGAGCGACTACTCTCCCAATATCAGTCTCCTGGATGTTGTGTTCTAGTCAGTCCTGGATGTTGTGTTGTGAGAGTGACTACTCTCCCAATATCAGTCTCCTGGATGTTGTGTTGTGAGAGCGACTACTCTCCCAATATCAGTCTCCTGGATGTTGTGTTGTGAGAGCGACTACTCTCCCAATATCAGTCTCCTGGATGTTGTGTTGTGAGAGTGACTACTCTACCAATATCAGTCTCCTGGATGTTGTGTTGTGAGAGCGACTACTCTCCCAATATCAGTCTCCTGGATGTTGTGTTGTGAGAGTGACTACTCTCCCAATATCAGTCTCCTGGATGTTGTGTTGTGAGAGTGACTACTCTACCAATATCAGTCTCCTGGATGTTGTGTTGTGAGAGTGACTACTCTCCCAATATCAGTCTCCTGGATGTTGTGTTGTGAGAGTGACTACTCTACCAATATCACTCTCCTGGATGTTGTGTTGTGAGAGTGACTACTCTCCCAATATCAGTCTCCTGGATGTTGTGTTGTGAGAGTGACTACTCTACCAATATCAGTCTCCTGGATGTTGTGTTGTGAGAGTGACTACTCTCCCAATATCACTCTCCTGGATGTTGTGTTGTGAGAGCGGCTACTCTCCCAATATCACTCTCCTGGATGTTGTGTTGTGAGAGCGGCTACTCTCCCAATATCACTCTCCTGGATGTTGTGTTGTGAGAGCGGCTACTCTCCCAATATCATTCTTCTGGATGCGGTGTTGTGATAGCGACTACTCTCCCAATATCACTCTCCTGGGTGCTGTGTTGTGAGAGCGACTACTCTCCCAATATCACTCTCCTAGATGTTGTGTTGTGAGAGTGACTGCTCTCCCAATATCACTCTGCTGGATGTTGTGTTGTGAGGGTGACTGCTCTCCCAATATCACTCTCCTGGATGTTGTGTTGTGAGAGTGACTACTCTACCAATATCAGTCTCCTGGATGTTGTGTTGTGAGAGTGACTACTCTACCAATATCAGTCTCCTGGATGTTGTGTTGTGAGAGTGACTACTCTACCAATATCAGTCTCCTGGATGTTGTGTTGTGAGAGCGACTACTCTCCCAATATCAGTCTCCTGGATGTTGTGTTGTGAGAGTGACTACTCTACCAATATCAGTCTCCTGGATGTTGTGTTGTGAAAGCGACTACTCTCCCAATATCAGTCTCCTGGATGTTGTGTTGTGAGAGCGACTACTCTCCCAATATCAGTCTCCTGGATGTTGTGAGAGTGACTACTCTACCAATATCAGTCTCCTGGATGTTGTGTTGTGAGAGCGACTACTCTCCCAATATCAGTCTCCTGGATGTTGTGTTGTGAGAGCGACTACTCTTCCAATATCAGTCTCCTGGATGTTGTGTTGTGAGAGTGACTACTCTACCAATATCAGTCTCCTGGATGTTGTGTTGTGAGAGTGACTACTCTCCCAATATCACTCTCCTGGATGTTGTGTTGTGAGAGTGACTACTCTCCCAATATCAGTCTCCTGGATGTTGTGTTGTGAGAGTGACTACTCTACCAATATCAGTCTCCTGGATGTTGTGTTGTGAAAGTGACTACTCTCCCAATATCAGTCTCCTGGATGTTGTGTTGTGAGAGTGACTACTCTCCCAATATCAGTCTCCAGTGCATTTCCAGTTTCCAGGAGAGTGATCAAATGATCTCCTGAAGAAAGAATTGGGTGACTGAAAACTTCTCTTCTTAAAACTGAGAGGCGGATGAGGTGTACAAGCTCAAATATTGAACAGTATTTACTGGATGATGGGAAAACATAGAATTGAATATTGTGTCTAAAATAGTCTGGAATGCTAAACAGTAGGATACTGGTTATTTGCTGATACTGGATGAACATGTTAGACGGGTAAACATGGTAAACATAAGTTTCTCTAGAATCTTATAAATCTATACCGAGTGTGTTATAGTTGTGAGTTAGCTAGTTCTACCATATTCAGGAATATATGATACTAGAATTCCTATAAATATTGTAATCCATCTTCAGAGTACGAGGTTTGTATGGTATGTCTGAGCTATTAAAAGTAAATAGTTGCTTGAAGATATAGAATAATCCGACTGTCTGAAATTAATTTTTTACATGAATATTTCAGATGTCAAATTTTGAATAGAGATGACTAAATACTGCAGCTAATATATATTTTCTTTGTTGAAATATAGACTTTACATGCATACATATGGATGTAAATTCTACCTTTCAACAATGAAATTATGTATGTGAATATTTCATTATTCATCATATTCTCAAATATGGTCTGGATATACTTAGGGTAATACATACATTAAGGAGCATCAGAGTTATTTCTTATTCGAATAAAAGTTTTACATTATGTCATTAAACTTGCTGGTAGGACAAACATATATGGCATCATGTGTGAATCATTTACTGGGATCATAATCAAATGACCTTGGCATATACGTGTTTAGCTAGCGATGCAACATTTATGTATATTCCGATATTATATATATAATTATTACACCCTGTTATTAAGACTTTTGATCTGAATGAAGCTTTTGTATTTAGAATTAAAATGTTTAAATACATATATCATTGTTTGTATAATTGTTACTTCCAGAATGCCTATTTTTCTCTATTTTACTGTTTGGTGTTCCATGGAGCATATTACAAAAGTTTAGGAAAACATTGTCCTACTGTTATTCAATATGTAATGATGGTTTACCCATGTGGTGTATTTATGTCTCAAATTTATAACAGTAACTTCTCAGTAATTGCATGATGTGATTTTTATAATTTTCAAAGTTTTCATATTGTTATCAGGTTGTATTTTGTAGCAATATCTGAAATGTTTTGCTATTTTTACATTTCTTGAAATTTATATACAAATTTTGCACTTCTATGTTGTATTATAGACAAACGGCCATGAAGACATGGAATAAAGCTGAAGCATTAAGCAATGACTACAGTGAATTTCATAAGTCACTGATTGTCAATTTTTGAAGCGAGAAGAAAAATGAATCTGCATGAGCCCAACGATCATTCTTGATATTTTTATTGTGTGAAGTCTGATAAATTATGGTCATCTTTCCCCAAAGTTCGAGATCAAATTGTTATCACAGAGTCTGATGAGAACCTGTCTGCCGTTATCATAAGCAAATCAAAAATATTACAGTGAATAACAAATCGCCTAATTGAATTTGACAGGCAGAAAAAAAATGTCCTCATGTCTGAACAAATTTGTGTTGATGAATTGAATTCACTTATGGTCCTTGGCTGATCCTCATCACAACAATACTTATTAATGCAATAAAGACCAAGTACAAAAACAAAATCAAAATATTTTGCTGCACAAATGAATCCACCTTAGGTAGATTTTGATGGAAACATTATTGCCAGAATATGTATATTGAATATGTTTCCAGCCCCAAATACAACTTGGTAAAAATGGAACTTTACAGAATTTCAGGTGATGTGATATATTTAAATTCGAGGAGATTTTGCTATCTATCTCATATATTATTTCTACCTATCTCTTGTAAAAATCACCTGTCATCACCTGTGAACATTTTGATTGAATAAGTAACTTTTTCATATATCTGCGTTTATATCATACAAATATAAACCGGGAGTTGTCCGAGGATTTGAAACTTCTGAAATATCTGAAATTGAATCATTCAGGAAATTACCATACATGTTATCTGAACATACTCAGTATTTGTTCATTGGTCACTGTTCAATACACTGGATCACACTGTATAAATCATCAGGCCACACCATATTATACCTTGATACTGAAACCAGGACCGATTGTTCATGTCAATATGATGTATGATTACAAGTTTTTGTTAGCTAACAGAATCAAATATTTAAATTCTTTGGATTTACATTAATCTCATATTCCACAGTATGATATAAAAAATTGTTTGGTTATTTTTGAAGACTGGAAGAATAATTGATATATGTTGGAGATCTGTTCCAAATCGTTCTCTGAAATAAACATCACTGCTTAGAATATATTCTTCCAACAAGACTGTTTTGTTTTGTTTATGTACTGTAACTTTTAAGAAGTGACAACTGCTCCAGAGTGGAAAATGTGGTGATGAATAATTCCAGTGCAGTGATGGATGATATTTGTATACTTGGTTATTTGTTCAAAACAATAAGCAAAACATGATAGTTCCAGATCTGTTCGATGGTCTTGTTTGAACTGTTGAGGAGACGTTTGTTACTGTATGGAATATTGCTTGAACAGCACATCCATTTAACAACTAATCAGTAGTGCAGTTTTTAACAAGTTAAGGCTCAATCAGAATGAGTTTGGTTTTCACAAGCCTGAACTCACAGCTGCCATGATTTCAGTTACGGGTATACTGCTGTGCAACCAGAGATTCAAGCTCATTAAAATACACATCTGCAGAGTAAGAGCTGTGTTTGTTGTCTTGGCGGTCTTTTGCTTAGTATTTTGAAGAGAATAATGGTTAATTATTCATGGACATGGATGAAACAGGTGACAATCCTTCAGCTGATCCAACTGATAAAGTATTCCCACAGCAATACAATGGGTTTTCCACTAAACACGTGACCACTAGAAACAAGAGCCTTGTGAGCTAGATGAGATAGGTTACGGTCAGTCAACTTCAGTAGGCCTCTAATTTATCACCAGTGGCTGTAAAGTATAATTGAAGTGCCGAGCCATGAATTTTCCAGATACTGTAAAAAGAGTTTGACCTTGATAAATAGGCCAAGGTTCATAAAATTAGAAAGGCTTCTCCAACCTTGGCACTTTGCGTAATGAGGGCCCTTGGGTCAAGTTCACTCCTGACTGACCTTTCCAATTATCAAATGCCACAGAGGTCAATAGACCTGTCGATAGACTAGGTCGTATTTTCAATCACAATTTGCCCATTATTTGTGTCTTAGATTTTCTTGTCTATGTCACATTGCCAGTTCCAGGTTATGGATTGGTACCAAACTTTGCATATAGGCCTATCTTGTACTTGGGACAAAGAATTCCCCTAATTGTTTTGAGGTTAATAATATATAAAGGTATATACATGGGCTCCAAATTCCAGGTTATAAATCGGTCCTACCAAACTTTGGGCATGGGCAAAGACACCTATTATATTTTAAGATCAAAATATGGTTCCGTAGGCCAGAAAGCCTGGGAAAAACAGTAAATTCCAAGTTATGAATTGGTTGGGTGTACCATCAAGAACCCAATTTATATTGAGGCCATCAATATCACCTTCATGTGGACAGAAAAATGTGAAAAGTTCTTTGTGTCAACTCCAGCCATTGCTACTCTTATACCGAATGTCAGCTGGTGAAATCGGTGTGTGAGTGAGTAATTTAACCTCTCTTTCAACACTAATTCAGTCATATCACGATGTTTCGTTTCTATTCACACAGGAAACTACAGTGAAATCATTTTTCAGTTATTGCAGTCAGAAGCTTAGAATGACCGAAACTGGGGTCAAGGCCATGCTGGCCATATTGGATTATGCCGATGGGTGACAAACAATCCCAGCCATAATCTCACTGTCCAAGATTGAAGTCAATCGGACAAATTTTGGTATTTGACATATCGTCTCACCTAATTGTATTTACTGAGACAAAAACAAGATATGCCTTTTAAAGATTTCCCTATTTTGGGGTCACAGCTATGACCTTGACCTCAGTTTTGGTATGCGACATATTCTGCCCCATATGAATCCATGGAATAACAATTGTTTCAATGATTTCCTGGCCACAGTGACCGTTGACCCCTGACCTTGTTATTGATACTTAAGTGTATCCACTCTCAAAACCTTTGCAACAGTGGATAGATACGAAGCTGCGCATCTGAAAACTCCTTGGCTCTGGGCGCCAGTCATTGATAATGTATTCAATTTGAACCAAGATGTCAGGAATACCAATCAGTCAAGCGACAAATATACAGATTATCAAAAATTTTGCAATTAGAAATGGCCCCTAAGGTTTCCGTCCAGTCAGAGAAACCGGTATTCATTACATAAGTCTCTTGATGCATCGGTGATGTATACCAAGATTTACATCGAGCATTTGAACGGTATCAGAGATAGAGATCATTAATGATTTTGCATAAATTAAAGATGGCCACCCATCCTTCCTGCCAATCAGAGAAACTGATGTGGTTATTCATTCATGCAAGTCTCTTCATACATCGATGCTGAAAACCAAGTTTCGTATAGAAAACTTAAATGGTATATCAGAGATATTCATCAATAAAGATTTTGCATAAATTAAAGATGACCACCAAGATTTCCACCCAATCAGAGAAACCAGATCTGTTATTCATCACAAGTCTCTTGATAATTGCATCGGTGATATATACCCAATTTTACATCAAGCACTTGAACGGTATCAGAGATAGAAATCATTCATGATTTTGCATAAGTTAAGGATGGCCACCCATTCTTCCCGTCACTCAGAGGAATTGATGTGGTTATTCATTGCAAGTCCCTTTATACATCGATGCTGCATACCAAGTTTCGTACAGAACACTGAAATGGTATCAGAGATATACATCATTAAAAAATTTGCATAAATTAAAGATGGCCAACAAGGTTTCCGCCCAATCAGAGTAACCAGAACTGTCATTTATCATAAGTCTCTTGATGCATCGATGATGTATACCAAATTTTACATCGAGCACTTGAACGGTATCAGAGATAGAGATCATTAATGATTTTGCATAAATTAAAGATGGCCGCCAATCAGAGGAATTGATGTGGTTATTCATTGCAAGTCTCTTGATACATCGATGCTGTATACCAAGTTTCGTTTAGAACACTCAAATGGTAGAGATATATATCATTAAAGATTTTGCATAAATTAAAGATGGCCACCAAGGTTTCCACTGAATCAGGGAAACTGGTTTGGTCATTCCTTTGGAGTTTCTTGATGCATCGATGATCTATAACAAGTTTCACACTGAACAGCGAAATGGTACCCAAGATTAATGGTTTTGCATAAATTAAAGATGGCCACCAAAGTTTCCAACCAATCGGGTCCAGATTCAATACGGTTCTGGGTCATGCGCATATGGATGTGCACTGCAAGTTCGGTGTGCCTAGGGTAAGTCATTCTAAAGATACATGTACCTTGGGAACGAGAAAGCTGTGGTTTCGCATAAATTAAAGATGGCCACCAAAGTTTCCAAACAATCGGATCCAGATTCAATAGGGTTCTGGATCACGAGCATATGGATATGCACTGCAAGTTTGGTGTGCCTAGAGTAAGTCATTCTAAAGATATCTTGGTAACGAGAAAGATGTGATGGACAGATGACCAGACAGACGGACGGACGTACATGACAATACCCTTCGGACAAAATTGGCAGAGGGGTAAAAACTGTCGTACATTGTAGATATATATATCGGATATGAACAGTTCAATGATTTTCTCATTTTTAAGCCAGTGACCTCTGATCTTGACCTCCATTTTAGTATATGATACATCACATGTGCCTAGAGTATCCACTCAAAACAAGTGAGAAATGACTACATTGTAGTCAAAACCTGCGGCAGTGGCAATAATACAGTGAAAGGCATATCAGCGGAGATAGTGGTAAATGTAGAACAAGCGCCATCTGCCAGTGTTTTCATGCCAAGGGAAGTAATTTTCAACTTCTAACCCACAATTGTAGGAATTGCGTAATAGGTCTGATACAATATATGTAT
Organism: Hanleya hanleyi; assembly: GCA_036873755.1. Taxonomy (NCBI): domain Eukaryota; kingdom Metazoa; phylum Mollusca; class Polyplacophora; order Lepidopleurida; family Hanleyidae; genus Hanleya; species Hanleya hanleyi. The sequence goes on along the minus strand of JAVTVY010026156.1, from coordinate 49,053 downwards.
ATTCACTTTCCCCGTTCAAAATCCAACGGTTTTGACTAGTCCGTGCCGTCTATTTTGAATTGACAGACGAAGTCACAATGATCGCTTTGGCAATGTCTTGGTACAAGTATCATGTATGCCAAGTTTCAAAACATTCGGTTCAGCTGTTGCTTTTTGCAAATAAAAAAAGCTTTCAAATATTTGGAAATCCAAATAAATTTCAAGGATTTAATCGTAGCGCGAAAATCGACGCGCTTCAGTCACCCTTCTCGCTTACTTTGCCGAGCAAACTGGAAAATTTATATTTCCTTAAGTTAATTTTCAATGAATTTAGTATCAGGTCCATCTCTTTGATCTGTGAAACTATGGAAGGGGGTTGAAGGCTTTACCCAACTGTCCAAGGGGCATAGTTACACTTTTCACTATTCAAATTGAGGCCTGTGACAGTATTGATATTTGATTAGAATAATTAATTAAGTTTCTGCATTTACGTGTGTTATCATCTGCAAACTGAATACCTTGACACTCTTTTCCATGCAGCAAGTCAATGGTTTGCTCCTTCTATATAAATGATTAACTATTTAATTCTTAGGAAATATCATCTCATGTTCGACCAAGCCTTTTTGAAGGTTGCTTATTTTATTAATTTCTTTTTTTAAAAATAAAATTCTGCAAATAAGAAACATTTCTAATCAGTATCTATGGATATCTCCCTATACTCAATTCGCGAATATGTTTGTCACTAATTCATTCCGAAGGTGATTTATGTTCGAAATGTCAGGGCTAGTTCACTGAACAAGGTTTGTGTGCAAGAGAATTATGTCGAATTCTCGTTATTATCTTTTGGTACATCAATTATTGCATTCACGAAAACGGCTGCCAAGTTAAAGTCAATATGAAAGGCATCTAAGTATCAAACTCAAAAACTCCTCCGGGAAATAAGGCCCAAGCTTTTGACAACGAGGTCAAACAGATCGCTTTTATAGTCAGCATCTGCTAATATATGACGTAATTCCATTCGTAAAACTGATTGACAAAGTAACGTAAATTGTGAAGTGTAGAACCAGTAAATTCTAGCCGAAATGTTTCTGCCCATTATCTGCTGATACACATAAGTATTGAATCCACGGGAGTGAATCTAAAGGGATTCTGAGTGCCGAAGAGGACGAGAACATCAATACCAGCGAAGCGAGTCCCTGGCTTGCGAGAATGAGGATAGAGAGCGTGTTCGGAAAGAGGACCATTCAAAATAGCCATGTGCCAAAGTTCATACTTGTAACTATGATGTATTGTTCGCTCATAGGGTTGTCTAACTCATTAAATACAAAATAGTGATTTCTGTATAAAAAAACCAGTTGCGCATAAAGTCAGTTTTGAGTATTATCAATGAGTCGGTTTCGCTAAGACAGTAAGTTCATCTCCAGTGATTGGAGGGTCATTGTTTCGATTCCCACAGAGGGTTAACTTATTCTTCCTTTCAAAACATATTTCCATATATGCGAATTGCTTGGGGGGATAAAGTTAAACATGATACCAAATTGTCATTTCTATAAGTTAAACATCTTTATTCGACGAAAGTTGGTGAGTTTGTCCCTAACTTCTGAAACGTAATTGTTGCGTTTGTTTTTATGATGCATGATCTATAATTTGATACCAAGTATTATTCAATGTTAATCATAATGACAATGCGTTGCTTATCTACTTCTTCACCAATTTGTGAATTATCTAGATTGGGTAGATAAAATGAGTTATAGATGTAGTTAACTTATTTTTCAACTTACTAAGGCAGTCGCCTATCACTGTATGCAAATTAGCCGAACCACTGACACGGTTGCGGCTCATCTTCCTTGGTATATAGTCAATTCAAGGATCTTAAAAATTAAATACGTGTAATTACTGTTCAGTGAAAATGGTAATATCTGAAAACAATGACTGATGTGTCGATCGACAGCTTTTTTTTTAGCGTGTTGACGTAAGAGAATTGATGTCTGAATGGAATTCAACGAAGCAATAATTCATTCCACCAAATATAGTTGCAAATGAATTCAAATGTGCCTGAAGACAGGGTTGTCCTGTGATATCGGAGGTTGAAAAGAAAAGTGTGGCAGAGATCACACTCTCTTAGCGCATGCGTATTTCAAAAAGTCACAAGAAGAACAAGAAGAACAAGAACAACAACAACGCGAGCCTCTCGTAGACCTGCGTGCCGCAGGTAAAAACTGGAACTGAAGATAGAAAACTGTCCCAGAGGTAATAATTTGCATAGATGTAAGTTTACTAACTGGTCAATGGTTGAATGGAATAATTAAGACCATGATTGATGGTACCTGAAAGCTTTACAATCAAATCACAGAGTCATAGTTCACATTTTGTTGAACTTTATTATCTGTATGACATACAAATTAATTGTACAAAACTGACATCATTTTGATAAAACACTGCAGCACAATCAAATATCTCATACAATGATGTAATGCAGCACAGAAGCAAGCAGGGCCCCCCCCCCCTCCCCTCTCCCCTCCAGGGTAAAACATAACAGATCACAATCTACATAACAGTTATCATTCAGGAGATGAGTATAAAACTTCTTCACAAAACAGTTCAAGAGTTACTCTTTCGACAAGCATGTACATGTCCAGGCTCTTTAGCATATACTGATATTGCAAATGTAAGGGGCTATAACTCGGGAGAACTTGTCAAATTAAGCAACAAAGCTGACAGTGCACACCTATATGATACCAAGCATTTACTAGAAAACATCTGCAAGATATGACGAATCTTCCATGCCAGTTTCAAAGTTGTTCATCAATTGGTAACAAAGATATGGTCCAGACAGATGGACGATAAAGGAACATAACTCTGGGGAAAATTATCGAAATGGGGAAAAAACACAACACTGACATAAGCATTTACTATGAAATAATAAGGGATATACAGCCTGGACAATAATGTTCTGTTGCTACATATATTGAAGTCTTTAATAAAGGGACATAGCTGTGAAAAATCACCGAAAGGGATAAAACACCGGACAGCGTATATCTACAAGGTACAAAGTATCTCTCATGTAGGTTTTAAATACAACAGAATTTCATTTTTTAATAAAACACAGGTTAATAGTTTTGAAATAATTAACTTTTCACTTACACTAAATATTTCCAGCATTGGTGGATTCTAAGTTCCTTTAAATTAATTAAAAACTAAGCAGCCCAACACTAACAGGACTGGAGAGAACTACATGATTACTTCCACTTGATTTCATCGAGGTCTGCATTAGTCGGTGTGCTGCATCTAGGCTTACTGTCTTGTTTCTATTCGATTATTATTCGTGCCATCTGGTTTCTGAAATGTCAGGGGATAAATTTGACCTGACGACAAACTATAGTGTGACATGATAATGTTATGCTTCCTTTGACATGGGCATGATGCAACCCGGTGCATTCGACTACGTCAAGGAACACAGCCAACACATGTCATCCACATGGGTTTAGGATATTGAGCCCAGATGATGTCATAATTTACTAACAGCGCCAAAATCAAGGGACATAAGCGATGCATGATTTCGGGATAGGCCGTCGTTCACTGATTTTCCATTTTCCTCTAAATTGACGTTTGAGGCTTGAATGATTTTTTCCCAAACCAATTGATCTTTTACCATCAATTCAATCAAAATATGGCCTAACTTGGAAAATTGCATCCTTTGCATTTCACATTTAAGTTGTCTGACAAACAAAAAGTTGACAAGCCTGACAAGCCTATATTGATGTTGACGATAAAGGGCAATAAATCTGGGGAAAATCATCGACACCCACAAAAACCATACACATATGCAAGGTACTGTGCATCTCCCAGGTAAGTTTGTAAGTTGTCCATCAAATAGTACCCAAGCTGTGGCTGGACAAGCATTTTTTTTACATTAACGATAAAGGGCAACAACTCTTGAAGAAAATCATCGAAACCTGCAAAACACTAACAGTGCACATTTGCAAGGTACTGAGCAGCTTTCATGCAAGCTTCTAAGTGGTTGATCAAAATAGTAGCTGAGATATCGTCCGGACAAGTTTGGCTGATGTACAGAAAGACGAATGGATGGAAGGTCCAATGGACGCCAGGACACATGGAAAGACGAAGTGTTTCCTATATGTGGCCCCCCTCTAATTTGAGAAGGTGGGGGCAAAAATATGTAATTTTAATTGTAAAACCTGTGACGTAAACATTGACTTACACCTCCTCCCATTGGCTGTCTCTTCAGGCCAATAAAACTATGTTTAAAATAGTAATGTATGCTGAAATTGATAATACAACCCCTGTTGCTTTGACAACTGGAACGTTTCAAAGATTTTATATTACTCAATATAGCACATATGACAAGATTTCTACTCTTAAATTTCTGATCAATGCCTCAACACAATCAATTGCATTGCTATGAACAATAGCAAAATACTAGTAAAACATTTCACGATGCAGAGGACCAAAGGTGAATTATTTCACATAAGTTTGATACATATGATATCAAATACATGTATGAGATGACTACCACCAACAGCAATATTTGAGCAGAGCATAATTATTGTAATATGCTAATAAAACTTATCAAAAAGACAAATATACATATTATATATAAAGTTGATTACTTTTAAATCACAAAACAGAACTATAGGGTAATCATTTATCTATATATTCAAGAAGAGAAACACAAAATATATACTATCAAATCTATCTTTTTAATTTTCCCAGATTGAAAATGGGAATCCTTGAAGTTAAAAGATTTCTAAATTTGTCAGTGCTTTTTTTTGTTTTGCATTTTTCTTGGTAATGGTGTTTTTTTTTTACCTGATGTAAACTTTTCTTATTGATGTTGTGTATTAAGTTACAAATTAGTAACATCCATTCACTTTAAAACTTTAACAATGTTCAAACTTTTTAGAATGATACTGTCAGATCATAAAACGATATTGATCAATTCAATTAAACAGTTTTCACACTGAAATAATTTTTGTTCACAGACAGATATAATACAGACACATGATTGAAGGGTCTAGTGTAATATTATTTTCATGGTCATTATCATAAACACCTAGCAATGAGAAGCATTGACTTAAATATTGAAATAAATATCACAGGCATATTATCTTGCCAATTACCATTTTCACACACATTTACTCTGTCTTAAACGGCTTTTTTTCACTTTTTGCAAGAATTAGTGAGAGATGATGGTTGATTTAAAGATGTAAGTTTGCTACTGGCTCTTCAAAACTAGTAATGCCATTATGGGATTGTTCTAACATATTTACATATAATATTTCATGAAGACTGCTCTGTTCAACTGATATTTACTTCCCTCCATTGAGACATTATAAACATATACAAGTCCATATTATTATGAATATGTCAATAAAACTATCTGAACAAACAAATGTGTGTTATATTGGTCAAAACTGTGCGAGATATAAAATATATCGATAAAATTATCTAAACAAGCACATTTTGTGTTATATTGACCACAGCTGCATGAGATTTTTCATGGAAGTAATGTATGTTAAATTTCCATTTCTTTACATCATAATCACAATATATATATATCATCCATACAAGTCAACCTGAGCTTAGTATGCACATTTACAATGGTGAGACCGATCACATTTCAGACACCTTTTATTCAGAGCAATGTAAACTAGTCATGCTTCAATATGGTACAAGATGTGAGCACGCAAATTGAATTTCTTGAAGATGAAGAATTAACCATGTGACTGACCAAACAGAAAAAAACTTAATCAATGTTCCAGCAAGAACCATGGTTCAATTTTAGATTCCTCCATTTTATAGACTATATCCAGTGAACTACTCGTGAATAGGCATGAAACCGGATTACGTTTTATCTCACTTCTATCCCATGATGCAATGTAGACCCCCAACATCCATGACAAATGGCAGGTGGGGATCGTAAAACAATTCAATTAGCCCATCACCTCCCTCATGTAACATGACATCAACTTAATTGCCAACCTGAGGTCCCTGGACTGGCACAGCTGGAAGAGCATGCTTTAATCAGGTGTATCGGGTTACATGTAGGATTTCACGCCTTGTGGCACATGTACTGTACGTTGACAATAAAATTGGTTTTGTCTTACATAAGCAATGCTAGATCACTCATCATGCAGATGAATAAATGTGATTGAAAGAGATAAATACATGATCAGGGTTTACGTCTACTGTCGATGAACTATCACCTCATTTACTCACGATCAGGTAACAGAGAATAGATTGGAATCTTTGCAGCTCAAGATCGAGTGAATAGCGTGACAAACACCGAGCACTGACATTGCTAAAGACAATCCAACAATGGTGGGCATTGGATACAGTTACTTTAAATCTACTTTGTCCAAGAATATGTCATTGAAGAATAGGTAGACTACTGAAGTGACAAGATCATTCACCAGCTTGGTATCTCACATACATAATACATACACGTCAATTCTGAATAGGTTGCTGGTTTTAAAGTACGGTAAGTTCCCTAAGTATTCGTGACCGAAAGTGAATATCGGAGTCATGAAAAACTGACCAATTCCGAATAGTTTGTGCAGGTCAGTTCAGAAAAAACGGACGTTTCCGTAAATTAGAGTCCCCATATTAATTGCCCATACCGTTCGACAATAAAAGGTCACAATACGTCGGCTGTGGTGTTTCTTTAATTCTGTGATATTTACCCCAGACAGCACTCTTAAATGATATAAGATCGACAACCACGAGACATTCACTATACTTTTGTGTAGAATGAGGCCTAATATACTTCGGCGAAGTTCAGTGGTACGAACACGTGTGGTCGAGAGGAAACCCTGAAGCAAAACCCGGGAAATGTTTGTTGTGCGTTTAGATTTGTCAGGCAATAATTCACAATTGATCAAAGGATAAATAAAGCATTCTTTCTGCTCTTTAACCATTAAATTAGGTTCGAATAATGGACTGCAATGATCGGCTGACAATGAAGAGATTAGTTTCATCGGACGCCCGGTCAATCTTACGAAATATTTCAAATAATTTGTTATCGATTACATGTACTTATTTTCCCCATCAGCTTGTCCCGTAATAACTCCCTGTCCTCATACAATTTGGGAGAAATCAATACATTTCCGTAATTCCGCCCACCACCAAAGGTACTGTGTTTTATCAAGCATAAATGCGGAAGCAGCATCTAGGGAATAAGCAAAGAGAGATTTGTGTCGCACCAGAGATTAATCTCCATCAGTTTCAAGAGAGGATTATACATATCACAACAGCAACAGAATCAATGACCTGTATCTACATGTGAGATTTATCTCTTTGAGTAAATCTTGTCAGGCAAGAATGATGTTAAGTTATCACTGGACAAGATAAGCATCTTTGTCCATCACATAGAAGAATCCCTGTTAGTTACTGTGAGTGAGCAGTTGTGCAACCAGCATCTTTGACCATGGCATTGGCATAGAAGGCTCCATTTGTTTACTGAGCAGATTTCCCATTACTCTCGTCAGGTGAGAATGGTGTCAACTTATCTCTAGACAAGACCAGCATCTTTGGCCATGGCGTGAAAGGTTCCGTGTTTGTTACTGAGTAGTTTATCAGGCGAGTCAAACTCTTTGATGAGTCCATGGTCCAAGACTATAATCCTGCAAATACAGTCAATGAATAAACAGTGAATGTTAGGGAAAATTAAAATTGCAAAACTTTATTATCACAAAAACAAACAAGAGCCAATATTGACTTCAATATATGCCCGCACCTCACATCATCTCCCCTAAATATATCCTCTAACAGACAAATTGCAATTTTCAATGTTTTCCTCATTTTGAGGTCACAGTGACCTTGAGGTTTCACTTTCCAATCGTCTTCTCATAATGTATCTGTTGACACAAGAAGTGTGATTCTTGATGACGCCCTGATTCCGGAGTCACAGTGACCTTGATGTCAATTTTTGTATGAGACTCATTGTCTATAAACTATCTAAGTCTTTTTTCTTAAATTTCCTCATTTTGGGTTACTGGTGACCTTTGACCTTGACATCAATTTTGGTAATCTTTTCCCCAAAATGAATCCGCTGACAAAAAATTAACAGTTTTCAATGATTTCCTGATATTTGGGTCACACTGGCCTTTGACCTCTGATCTGAACCTCAATGTTGGCATGCCACACATCGTCTCCAACAAATTTTGCAACTGTAGATAGAAAACTGTCATGGATATAGACTGGACATTAATGGTGCAATGATTTCTTGATTTGTAGGCCAGTACCCTTCTAACTCTGAACTAAACTTGTATTTGGTATGTATGACATCGTCTCCCCCTAGGGTATCCACACACAAATGAAAGCATCCAAGGCTGCTAAAAAACAGGGAAGGAATTGGTCCTGTTCAATCTACTTCTGATGTGTCTCTCGTTGCATACGTGATGTGAATTTGTGAAGCTTAGCTCTAATTATTGAAGAGACTTCATCAATACTGTAAAGAAAGTCTAGGCAAATGAGAGTTGCATATGTGGTACCAGTGGACGATGGAAACAATTTTGTTGAGGCGTTCAACTGTTATCACAATTGTTTGACAACCCAATGAAATTACCTTTCCCCGATAAAGAACACAACACCGAAGATTAAAAATTGTATATTATCTGAACTAAACAAGATAACATTTTGGTAGTAACCCTACAATATTGCAGAGGTCGGTGTCCGCATCATAGTGAACATTGTTGCCCAGGAAGCAGATCGGCTTTCATTCATGGTTTATGTATTCATGCACACAGCAACTGACAGCCAAAGCTCAATGACATTGTTATTGTAGACATGTACAAGAATGAAGTCACTGAATCTGATTCATATTTATTTGTGTGGCAATTGACAACCAGAAAATAATACAATATAGGTCTTCTTCAAGATTACACGTATGCCTACCGGTACATCGAATAATTATTTTAAAATCCATTCAGCAATTGCACACAGAAAAAATACCCTTACGTTACTAAAAAATTCAATCACAGACACAGAAAACCATTATTAACATCAAAAAATAAATTTACCTCCACTGCCTGGCCCAAACGGAAAATTATTTTGTCAACTTCAACAGGTCAGAGCAAAGCACTAAGTGGGGTATATATCCAATCTAATGAAAATTAAATCCTAACTGCTTCCCCATTTGGATATGTCGCTGTTAGGATCTAACCGGCTTGCAGTAAGGCGCGTGTTGACCGATCCCGAGAGGTTTTCATAGTGCTTTGAAGGGAACGTAATGACAAGTGCTTTCTGGTTGGCTCAGCCGAAGCACACGCCAAGCTGTGGGGGAATCTTCTGATGTTGCCGCCCACGCGCCAGGTTGGCTCCATAATGCGGGGTAGAATTATGGACTCGTCCTTGACGTAACCTTGAGTCCATGAACCTATCCCCCTGCCCGACTCAAGTAAAGTAGTTAAAATGCGGTTGTGATGTCATAAGACTATTAAATATTCATGAGCTGGGCGCTCCGAACACAAAATTCAATTGAAATCAGTAAGATCCTACATAGCGACATATACGATTGGGGAGCATTGATAGGATATTAATTTATTAACATTGGGTATATATCCCACCTAAGATATTAAATCAAAGTTTGGATATTGAAATATATCCTAATTGTGATATTTTCACCGATTTTCATACTAAACGGCAATGTCGGATTTCGGCATCAAAACTACCAAAAACAAGATAGAATCTACTTCACAAAACTGACAATACGATTGTATAATTTTGCTGACCTTTTCTCGTCGACATTATTATCTATGCAATTGCAATTACGTGCAATACTTTTTGATGCTGTTGTTGCAGTATACTTCCCATCAATAACCACTGTTGTATGTCTTTAAACGAACAGAAGAACTACTAGCACAATATGCCAGCTTGAACATATGGAAGTATGAAAAAATATTCAAATTGCGATATTTTATCCCAATTGGGATATATATCCCAGTTAGTCCTTTTCCCTGACCTGTTCAACGAGCTGTCATTACGGATATGGTAAGAATCAAGAACATTACTTTTGCTGGATGACAAATGATGCAGGACGATAAGATCAGTCAATGTGAAAATTGCAGTAAAAAGGATGCTTTCGCTTGATGAAATAAATCAAGTTTTCCTTGCAAGAAATGTTTTCAAACTTAGCACACAAAACGGCGGCTTTCAGTCTAGCCAAGTTGACATGGCTTCGTACGTTCCTACTACGCCATGATTCCTCTCATTGAACTTACATGTACACTCCGGGATCACACGGCTCCAGGAGTCGTTCGGCTCTATCCGGCAATAAATCAACCCCTCCCAACTCTCTGTCTATTGTTTTTATCGAGTTCGGCAATCAAACTTGAAGAGCTCGTCTGTCTGCAATCAATCTTCAAACATCAACGGTCGTTTGATGATGATGATGATGATGTTGTCTTGAAGTTGGCCTATTGCGCGCCAAAGATAATGTCACTCAGGTAGAATTCCTTGTCTCTGCCGCCATGTTATTCATACGGGTCACGTGATCGGCTACTTTCAGTCATGCCATGTGCATGCTTTCAGTCACGTAGTAGCACGGAAACTTGCAACATTCATTTATTTGATAATATTAACACGTGTGTCTGCCGGGAAACAAGTAATGAATTCAGTGACGGGTATAAAACGTTTTACACACCTCGATCTGTCCGAATGTCACACTCGCACAGTGTCAAAACTCTCCAGTCGACTGCCTCCTCGTCTCTCCTTTTCAAACTCTCTCACCGGGACTGCACTATAATTTTGGCAGTGCGGTTCAGCCGATCTTAAAACATGACGTCTTTTCGTAAATTCGGTGTATTTCATTGGCTATCAGAACCGAAGATGAAGTGGGCATATTCCGTGACTACGACCTGTGCCATATTGACCAGTTTACAGACAAAACACAATCTTTCGAAGAAAATCTCTCAAGATATCAGCAGAAGTGTTGTCCAGGAAACGCATTCGACATATTCTTCAATATCTGCACCTAGAAACGGCTCGTCGTGAGATTAATTCAGAGAAATTATTCGAAACTAGGTCGAACTACTTCATAGCGCATTCAATAAACGGAGTGACGCGGAACTTTCAGTCATTCTCTCATTTTGCGCAGGGGTGTTGTAATGAAAACCATACCGCTTGGATAGATCGCACCTCTGAAATTACCCATAAGCCAGTTCACCTAGCATGGCAAGAAACAGGGAATTTTCCCTGTTTAAAAATTGGAACTGTAGATAGAAATGTTTCCCCGAAATGAATGAGATGACATGAATGAATGCACGGACAGATACTGCTGTCACATAATATGTCCGCCTTCTGGTCGGGCATATCAAAATAAATTTGGGGTACATTAACACAAAGCATAACATTTTATGTTAATGAGGATAATGACAAGTGAACATTGAGGAGACTCTGGTGATATTACCTATCATAATCCATGATAGTGTTGAGTCTGTGAGCTATCGTCACCACTGTGCAGTCCTTGAACTCTGTACGGATCGTCTTCTGGATCAGATCGTCTGTTTCCATGTCAACGGCCGCAGTAGCCTCATCCAGTATCAAGATTTTAGTCTTCCGTAACAATGTTCTCGCCAGACACACCAACTGACGCTGACCCACACTGAAATTTTAAAAGAAAAGGAAAACAAAATCATCTCCAATATTCTGTGTGGAATCCAATACTGTGTTGTCACCACTAGGGGTTGCTTTCTGCTGGAAACTGACCACTCCAACGAACCCCTAGGACCATGCCAAAACTGATAATGTCCTTCAATACATTGCAGATTCCGGTTCAATTGGAACATAATTCCTTTATGAAGTGTCAGCCATGAACTGTCTTCATGACAAGCATCAGAACGTCATGATGTTAGAATAGAAACTGTTTAGCAAGAATGCATAATGAGCACATAATCTCTCCGACATGCTCGTAACATCCATGACATTGGGACATCGGCCCAGAGATGTCCTGAATTCTAGGGTTTCATGTGCTATCCAATGACCGATCGTACGGCGGGGGTCCATCCCAGAGCTTAGTAGGGAGGACATGACCGAATGGCCATATATTCGTGATTGCAATGTGTTTCATCCGACATGATATCCATGGATTATATCGATGTGATATGCAAGGGAGATGGCTGTTACCCACGATTCTGTCCCCTCTCCCCACATGCATGTTCTAGGGCGGTAGGCAAGTAGGCAATATTGTGTACATGATGATTGAATATACGGTCATGATAATGAAGAGTTATCTTCCCCAAGGTTTAGTCTCCCTCTCCACATGTGTTCTAGTCCAGTCTGGAGTGGAAGTTAATAGGGTTGATTATATCATTGTGATTTTAAGGGAGATAACTCTTACCTAAGATTTTGGCCCCCTTCACCACACTCATGTTCTAGTTGGGCGGGTAAGTTCTCGACAAAGGCCTTCAGATGAGAATGTTCCAAAGCTTTCCAAAGATCATCATCTGTATAGCGATCAAATGGATCTACGTTCATTCTCAACGTGCCAGAAAATATCACTGGGTCCTGAGGAATACAGAAAGAAAGTACATAAATGTATCATTTTAATAAAATGTGGCAAAACATGAAATGAACTATGAAATGATCAACATGAGTGACAAGGAAGGGACAGTTATCAGGTAATTTCATGTGATAAACTTATGTCACTGGTAACCTGATCAATGCTATCTGTCTTGCCTCCTCTCTTGAAATCACCAAGATTTCATGTTGAGTAACTGGATATGGCTCCTTATCATGCTAAAAGTCATTTTGTTCTGGAGCAGTCCTTACCTGTGGTAGAATGGTGAGCTTGGAGCGAAGATCGTGAAGGCCGATGTCGCTGATCCTGATACCGTCAATCACAATAGCGCCACCTGCTGCCTCAATCAGGCGAAACAAAGCCACAGTCATGGAAGACTTTCCTGCCCCTGTTCTGCCTACTATACCAATCTGTAATAGATAAATGTGGTCAGATATTCATCATTAATAATGCTTGTGGATATATATGGAGATGTACTTGGCCAATATTAATAATAATGGGTCAATGAATCTTACCCTCCTTGGTTCCACTTTTCCAAAGCTTCAGTGAGAATGGCTGAGATCATTGCCTTCCTGTACATGAATAGGTAAATTCAGCAAAGGATAGGACTCACTCTGCAGAATGTAAAACAATCATTGTGCATATTTGATCGAGGGTACTGAGGAGTTCCATGCATCCAAATTATGGGAACTTGTCTGCATAACCCACAAAATGACATCTCCACAACAATCGAATGGTTGATCAATTTATTCACCTTCTCTCCCCCACTAATACTACAAGTGAGGCCCTTAAGAACCAGGTCTAACCCCGGGCGATAACGTGTCGTGTAGTCCCGGAATTCCAGCACGCCAGTGGGAGGCCAGTCTCGGTGTGGACGGTGGTTAGGCAAGTACCACTCAGCCTGAAAGGTCAAATTTCATTTCTTTAGTGAGCATTCATTCAACAGTGTATTAACAAATGGACAGGGAATAAACTAAGCATCACAATTATCAGCATGAATTGGCTCCAACCAATTAAATACTATCGGTGGTGTATTTGTTTACTTCTTGGCATTTCTGCTTGATTTTTATTAATCTAAAACGTTATTCTAGACTAGAGCATGCTAGGTTGTTTCAATAAAATGAAAGAACACACAGATCTGAAGTAATTGCATCTCATATAGAAATCTCTGTGAACATCAACAATTTTTAAGGAGGAAAATTTGCTCACCTCTGTGGGGGTCTCAGAATATTCCTTCACTCGCTCCACTGATACGATGTTAGTCTCAAGGTCAGAGGTCATTCGTACCATCCAGTTCAAAGATGCAGTAACCTGTGGTAGGAATAAAAGAGAAAGTTATACAACACATCGCTAAACTGGCCATGCCATTCACCAGGTTGTTTCAGAAATTTTGGCATTGGAGGTTTCATTTTCCTGCAAACATTCTAGACATTCCAGTGAAACTGCATTTCAGAGAACAGCCCAAGTGGTTGGAGTTCTCCCACATCGAAACTACTGATTTGGCTTGAAAGCATAATGTTCAGTACCCAGCATGGAAAGTGAGATCCTGTGGCAAGGTACCCCACAATTATCAAATTTGTCATGAAAGGAAATTTTAACTTGGCCCACAGGTGGCACCACCGATGTGGATCGACGCGATAAACAATCCCAAGTGAGATCTTTAGGCACAGTACCTACACAAAAAATTAAAAACGAATATGTTTAGGTTTTTTAAAAGTTATTGTCCGGAAACAAAATTTTAACTTGGCTTGGAGTGGCACTTTAACTTGGCCCAGATGGTATTACCTATATGCTGATTGGCATGAAAAACATTCACAAGTGAGATCTTGAGGCAACGTACCCACATATCAAATTTGGAAAGAAATTTTCAAAAGATTTGTCTGCAGACGAAATATTAACTTAACCCCAACTGTAGGTTGATCAGCATGAAAAATCATCCCAAGCAAGATATTGAGGTGAGGTTCCCACATACCAATCATCCCAAGCAAGATATTGAGGTGAGGTTCCCACATACCAATCATCCCAAGCAAGATATTGAGGTGAGGTTCCCACATACCAAATTTGAAAAGAATCTGCTCAGTTTTTCAGAAGTTGTTTTCCAGAAAGGAAGTCGGTCAGACGGACGGAGGGATGGTTGGATGAATGCACGGACAGAGGACAAGGGTCATTTGCACCCGACAACCTCTCTTACCTATACACCCCTTCAGTAAAATGTTTTTGTACAGAAGAATGACATCACAGATAACATAGCCTAGCACACTCCCGTTAGGAGGAGTTACACATGAAATAAATTACCTGCAAGGCATAAGAAATAGACAGCCCAACAATGCCTCCACTCAGTGTGTCCCTCTGAGCTACTGCAAACATGGCTGCTGCCAAAACAATCAGGTTTCCAACTATCTCCAAGCGAAAACCTAGCCATCTGAAACATACAAGGTTACATTCAACTGTACATAAATATTATGATACTACAGGGCAATAATATAGAATAGTTAAAGTTGTGCAACTTTCTCAGAGCTCAGGTTTGTCACTAAGTTTGTACCATTCGAGGCTACTCAAGTTCATTAAAGAAGACAAAAAAAAACACGAACTGTGCAAAACACTGAGAACCCCTTTGAAGGTATTACTTGATATTCACTAATGAAACTTTTGATCGTTCACTCACTGGGTTACCTCATACTCAACTCTCCCTCCGACATTGAGGAGTGGTATGCAGGGGAGCGAAGCAGCAACTATCAAACCAGTCAAATGCTGTCATAGTTCTTCTAGGTACAACAAGCGCTGTGTGAAGTACAAATGTAGTTTTAGCACAGACTCTTGTAGACTGTTTTGGTGGCTGAATGGTTAGAGTGGTTTTGCTAATTGTCACGAAGGCCGTGAGTTCGAGACCACTCAGGGCTGCAGACTGAAGATGCAGACAGTGGACTGGAAATGGAGAGCTATCATACCCTCCCCTAAGCTAGTTAAACCACCAATTTACATTTTAACATTGGTATCATGGAGAATCTACAAAATTATAACTGTTTATGGGAGTCGTTGTATAACCATTTCTTCCAATGCTAAATAATATGACATAGATTACCAACACAAATTCCCCAATATACTAGGTGAGTGAGTAGTAGGGTTTAACGTCGTTTTCAACCTTGTTTCAGTCATCCCCAATATACTATATCAGAGCTGATGTTATCAGTCCTGGTATTCATTTCCACTGTCGGATCACAGACATAGTATGTATGTATATTTATCTACGAAGTTTCTAAGTCTGCACAGTAGTTCCTATGTTCTCTATGATCGTCGGATCTTTTACAAGTTTGATGAATTAAATTAACTGATATATATTACTATGGTTACACACAAATCACCTCAATTTACTCAATTAATTTACTTCGAAACCAAAACCGGGACAAAAATCCAAGCGTTACAGATTCAGCCATTTCGAGTAAAGAGGCAGACCTAGGCCGAAATTGAGCCACCTATATATTAGAGATAGACCGATGGCTGGGATAGTAGATGCCAGTGAGCAGGTCATATGAGTAAGTCTTCACAGAAAAGAAAACAATCTTCCATTTTAACGATTGGGGTTAGCTGCCGTACCTGTTGGAGGCTATACCAGAGAAGTAGAAGATGAGGTTTTTGTCGACCCTGTCCTGTGATTCAGTGATGAAGCGATCTTGCATACCGTACGCTCTCACAGTACTGCACCCTGTGATCGTCTCACTGAAGTGGGTATAGATTGGAGATCTGGTCGTTGATTCTATACGCTTTAACTGTCTCGACGTCGGAATGTAAAACCTCTGTGAGAATAGTAAACACAATATACTCACAGGTTGATCCAAGAAGTTTTTTAATCATATGTGAAGTGTTTGGACACCTCATTAAGCCCAGCGCACACCAGCTACCCATTGCAAGTGATTGGAGATTAAATCAAAGTTGCTTCAAATTACTCGGGTGTGGTAAAGAAAGATCCCTTGACCCCTAGGTCAATGGATCAATCCACGAACCCGAGATCCTATATCGACATGGGGAGCACTGATAAGATTATAATTCATTTACTATGTGTTGGTCACCACTGCGTGGCACACACTGATGGGAGATCAGTGACAAAAATTATCCATGTGCGGTGAATAAAGTTAATGTAAATCAGTTGCAATCATAATATCCATTGCTTCAGTATGATCAAATGAACAGTTACAAATATTTGTTAGATCTGAATTTCTCAGAAATAGCGAGGCATTATGGGATACATGTACTGTGGAAGTGCAGAAGTGTGGCATACCTGAATGAGGAAGTAGAATATGCCAAGGGGGATAATCACGGTGAGAAAGATGGGTGTACTGAAGCTGATGACCACCATTGTGCTGGCCACGGTGAATATCGTGTTCATAAACATACGGATGATCTGGGGCAAGTTGTTGTCGATCGTCTCAATATCCCGTGAGAAGCGGTTCACAATTCTTCCGATGGGAGTGGTGTCGAAGAATGCCATGGATGAGCGTAGCATGTTAGCGAGCATGCCCAGATGAAGTCCAGCAGCAGCTTTCACCTGACTGCCAGCAAAGACTAAGGCATACAGGAGCACAAATATAGCTGAAATATAGAATATGCGGATAATCAGAGTATTACCAATAATCATCGTAATATATCAGATCAGACTGGACGTACATCAGATCAGACTGGAGGTACATCAGTTCAGACTGGAGGTACATCAGATCAGACTGGAGGTATATGTAATATTCAGGATTGAATGCTTATTATATGATCAATTTCATTTCCCAAACAAAGCTGAGGTACCTTGAGGATGGGGATTGGGCAGCAAATCATCATACAATGGTGGGAAAGGGTGAGGGTGTGGAGAAAAGCAAGAGATGGCAGGCTTAAGTGGCCCAACTGCTTACTGGGAGTCTGGTGGGGCAAACCTGCAAGATAAAACTAACCATATTGTCCCAATGTGGACGCACCGCCCTGGTGTAAACTGCATTATTTATAATAGGTAGACTGAAAATGCCAGACCTTGATACATCAGTGATGGCAGCTTTTTTCTTTCAGATAATATATATTATAAGTGAACATCCAAATACACCACCAAACCAACAACAGAGCTATGTCAGCTCACAGGCAATACTTGTAACAAGATCAAACCATCATCCTGTTCACGCTCACACTAAATCCTGTATTTCTCATACTCACCCTATACTAGACTCAAGCCCCCATACATCCCCAGATAGAAGTTATTGTATTTCTCATACTCACCCTATACTAGACTCAAGCCCCCATACATCCCCAGATAGAAGTTATTGTATTTCTCATACTCACCCTATACTAGACTCAAGCCCCCATACATCCCCAGATAGAAGTTATTGTATTTCTCATACTCACCCTATACTAGACTCAAGCCCCCATACATCCCCAGATAGAAGTTATTGTATTTCTCATGCTCACCTTGTACTAGACCCAAACCCCCATACATCCCCAGATAGAGGTTATTGTATTTCTCATACTCACTCTGTACCAGATCCAAGCCCCCCGTACACCCCCAGATAGGGGTTATTGTATTTCTCATACTCACCATGTACTAGACCCAACCCCCCATACATCCCCAGATGAGATTTATTGTATTTCTCATGCTCCCACTCTGTACCAGATCCAAGCCCCGGTTACCCCGAATACGGGGTTGTGTATTTCTCATACTCACCATGTACTAGACCCAAGCCCCCCATACACCCCCAGGTAGAGGTTATTGTATTTCTCATACTCACTATGTACTAGATCTAAGCCCCCCCGTACACCCCCAGATAGAGGTTATTGTAGTTCTCATACTCACGCTGTACTAGACCGAAGCCCCCCCCCCCCGTACACCCACAGATAGAGGTTATTGTATTTCTCATACTCACCATGTATTAGATCCAAGCCCCCGTACACCCCCAGATAGGTTATTGTATTTCTCATACTCACCATGTACTAGATCCAAGTCCCCCCATACACCCCCAGATAGAGGTTATTGTATTTCTCATACTCACCCTGTGCTAGACCCAAGCCCCCCCCGTACACCCCCAGATAGAGATTATTATATTTCTCATACTCATCACCCTGTACTAGATCCAAGCCCCCCGTACACCCCTAGATAGGAGTTATTGTATTTCTCATACTCACCATGTGGCCCCCAGGTACACCCCCAGATAGAGGTTATTGTATTTCTCATACTCATCATATACTAGATCCAAGCCCCGTACACCCCCAGATAGATGTCATTGTAGTTCTTATACTCACCCTGTGCGAAACCCAGGGCCCCGTACACTCCCAGATAGAGGTTATTTTTGTCTGTGTATTCCTGTGTGTTGGTCAAGCTCCTGTTCTTCTCATACTCATCACCCTGTACTAGATCCAAGCCCCCCGTACACCCCTAGATAGAGGTTATTGTATTTCTCATACTCACCATGTACTAGATCCAAGCCCCAGGTACACCCCCAGATAGAGGTTATTGTATTTCTCATACTCATCATGTACTAGATCCAAGCCCCCCGTACACCCCCAGATAGAGGTCATTGTAGTTCTTATACTCACCCTGTGCGAAACCCAGGGCCCCGTACACTCCCAGATAGAGGTTATTTTTGTCTGTGTATTCCTGTGTGTTGGTCAAGCTCCTGTTCTTTAAGATGGGGTCCTCTGTCCATTGACTCAGCCACACATTGGAGTAAACACTGCCAAATTGGTACAGGGCAAATAATACGATCACCAGGATCGTGGATAACACACCGATAGCACGAGCGTATGCAAAATATACACTATACTTGACCTGTAATGTAGAATGATTATTGGTGAATATATAATCATCAGGAAGAGGGTTAAACGTTGGCAGCATGTGCTTGTATAAAATACAAACTATACTTCAACTGAAATTCAGAAAAATAGCCCAATGGGCCACATCAGCTCTCGGGTCAGGATAGGAATTGAATCAATTATTGCTCTTGTTTGTTTGTCTGTAGTGCTATTTCAATGCCCCCAATATTGGAAAATGTCTCATAAAAATATTTAACATGAGAATCACACAAGGATTTATTGTATCTGGAAATACGAAGCTGCGCATCTGAAAACCCCTTGGCTCTGGGCGCCAGCCATTCATAATGTATTCAATATGAACCAAGATTTCAGGAACACCAAGCAGTCAAGTGACAAATATACAGATTCTGAAAAATTTTGCAATTAGAAATGGCCTCTAAGGTTTCCGTCCAATCAGAGAAACTGGTATTCATTACATAAGTCTCTTGATGCATCAATGACAGAGATAGAGATCATTAATGATTTTGCACAAATTAAAGATGGCCGCCCATCCTTCCCGCCACTCAGAGGAACTGATGTGGTTATATTCATTGCAAGTCTCTTGATACATCGATGCTGTATACCAAGTTTCATATAGAAAACTGAACTGGTATCAAAGACATACATGTACATCATTAAAGATTTTGCATAAATTAAAGATGGCCACCAAGGTTTCCGCCTAATCAGAAAAAAACAGAACTGTCATTTATCATAAGTCTATTGATGCATCGATGATGTATACCAAATTTTACATCGAGCACTTTAACGGTATCAGAGATAGAGATCATTGATGATTTCGCATAAATTAAAGATGGCCGCCCATCCTTTCTGCCACTCAGAGGAACTGATGTGGTTATTCATCGCAAGTTTTGTGATACATCGATGCTGTATACCAAACTTCGTATAGAAAACTGAAATGGTATCAAAGATATACACCATTAAAGATTTTGCATAAATTAAAGATGGCCACCAAGGTTTCCGCCCAATCAGAAACACCAGAACTGTCATTTAAAGATGGCCGCCCATCCTTCTCGCCACTCAGAAGAACTGATGTGGTTATAAATTGCAGGTCTCTTGAAACATCGATGCTGTATACCAATTTTCGTATAGAACACTTGAATGGTATCAGAGATATATATCATTAAAGATTTTGCATAAATTAAAGATGGCCGCCAAGGTTTCCACCGAATCAGGGAAACTGGTTTGGTCATTCCTTTGAAGTTTCTTGATGCATTGATGATCTATACCAAGTTTCACACAGAACAGTGAAATGGTACCTGAGATACACAAGATTAATGGTTTCGCATAAATTAAATATGGACGCCAAAGTTTCCAACCAATCGGGTCTAGATTCAATAGGGTTCTGAGTCATCAGCATATGGATGTGCAGTGTAAGTTTGGTGTGCCTAGGGTAAGTCGTTCTAAAGATATCTTGGTAACGAGGTGTGACGGACAGACGGACGGACGTACATGACGACAATACCCTTCGGCCAAATTTTGGCCGAGGTGTAGAAACCCATGTAGTTATCAAAATATATTTCACTAAATGCTATGTCCTACATGCAAAATGTAGTCCATTTAAACCAACATGTATATAGAGCAATCCTAAAATAGTTGTAAGGTCTGATGTTACATGTAGTTAATACAGAGAAAATATTTTTAGAACATTCACAACCACGCCACCAGAAATGTCTTCAACTTGGGACATCTGTACATGTAGCACCCGTATCATGCTCATACAAGACAAGAGCATCTTGGACAAAGTCTGTTATTGCATCAATTGAGACGGGAAAAAGTTTTGCACTGAAGTTGGAACTTGAAAGCTATAACAATGCTCTCATTTATTGCTTTTTATACAGAAATCCTGTACCAGCACTTTGATCACGGAAAACAGATCAACGTTAGTCATCTCCAACAAGATTCTGATCTGTTCTCAACTAATGGCATTTGGGAAACTGACCTTGAGAAAATAGGTCAAGGTCAGTCATATTCGACAGTATATTATCAGTTGTTTATGTGGTATAAATTTGAATAGTGTAGATAAAATCCTTCATGAAATATAGAAACCGACCATGAAAAAAATGGGTTAAGGTCAGTCATCTTCAACTTTCTTCTGGATCATCGCCGGATATATATATTTACATAGTATCACTTTGTAAAGCCCGGCTATAATTCTCCAAGATATATCACAATAAATAGTGAATGACCTTGTAAAAATATGTCAAGGTCAGTCAACTTGGGTAGGCTTCATGCTCACCAACAGTTACATATGTAATATGAATTTGGAGGCCCTACCTATAATCAGTTTTAAAATAGGGCAAAAGCTACAATTAGGTCTTGATAAAACAGGTCAAGTTTCGTCATTTTTAATGGGCTTCTGACCCCTCATCAGCTAAATATGTGACATGAGTTCAGAATTCCTGGCTGTAACTCTTCTTGAGGTATCTTGTTTACAAGGAAAATGGACAGATGGGCAACAGACAACGACCATACCTCTTCAGCCAAATTTGGCCCAACAGGTAGTAGTGTTTATAGAAATTAGGATTTTCTCTACAGGCCAATGTAAATGACCGATCAAGCACTTTACAACTGGAACATATCTTATGATACATTGTTGTTGTTGCTATGTAACTCCATCGGTACAATTCAGGTCATGTTCACTCATCTTCTATATCATAATACTGACTGCATAACCTGGAACAAGGATCAATAGGCTTCAGGCTCAGACTCACAAGTTTGTGTGGTATATAATTAGTGAGACATGTCATGACAAACGAATGCTTCCACATGGACATACAGGACAAGAACAGTGCCAAGTCTGGCCCAGGAATACTAAGTCAGGACATAGAGGCATTTATGAAAATCTGAGCAAAACTATCATTGGATCTTTTTTTCATCAAATTGTGGAACTAAGACATCAATAATTTGTTAACCAGAGCCTTAGGCACAGAAACAAGGCTATGTAAATGTAAAATAGGCTGTTGGAATAATTCCACTAACTCTTTGATGTACAGTCCAATGGCGAAGAGCCACACAATTTGTACAGTCTCGCACATTTCTCTCAACAAGGATCTCTAGTGAATTAGTGTAATCGTACATATACATGTATATAAAAATTTAACTAGGCCCATGGGCATATATAGAAAGGTGGTTCAGAAGATAAAAGCTGTTGCTTGATTGAGGGTTGGGACAGATACCATCCATCGCAAGTGAACTTTTCTTTGCATAATTTAGATTTTATTGCACTGTACTTCCATTTGTAAATTAGTATTTTTTAATTTATGGCTCACAGGAAAAATGTTTTCAACTCATTGTGATACCCGAGTATCATTTTCAGAGACTATCAACTGACTGGCTGCAATAGTGGAGATAGTAAAACTCAAAAGAATAGCTGCTTCCTGAGTAGCAGATTTCTTTCCCGGAGTTTCAATTCAAAATATTATCTATTTGTTTGAAAAAGACCCCCAAAAACTCACGAAAAACTGGCCATAATACCAAGCTGATCCATATGTAGTGGTACTACTATTATACATACTCCCGGTACTGGCACTGAATGAAATTATTAGAACACATGAGTGCATGAAACAACAAGTGGCAAGACATCCATCTCAGAATATTTCAGTTCTCAGACATGTCAGATAGTATTATTTCCAAGTTTAAGTTCAATTGATTCATTAATTTCACTACATACATGTACATATATTCCTAACACCAGTCCATGTGATGACCTAGATTTAGCTTGACCCCTCATTCATCAGAAACTAGACCCAGCATAGATACATGTGCAGCCCCCTAGAGCTATGGTAGGGCAGCTCTTTGCACATGTACATGTTGCCTTCTGAACTGTATTTCTCTGAGCTGAGGTCAATCTTTGGAAGAGTGACCATAGCAGGCTTCCATACTTTAGTGCGTATTAATCTGATATCTTGAAGGAAGACAATTTTCAGAGTATTATTTAATACAGGTAAAGGAACAAGTACATGCTAAGTGACTATATATAGGCCTACAAAGCCTGTCAACCACTGAAGGATAACTATTCTGGTCCGAGAAAGAATAAACAATTTGGAACTATTTTTATATGTGTACTTCAGACAACCCTAAAATCAGAAATTTTCTAGATCCCATAATAAAGGTGAGACAACTCACCTTTCTAAAAAAATAACTTGTGACCGATGAGACAGATATTTATTATGAAACCAACTTAATGAAAGGATAAATAATGTCTTCTCTGCATGTTACCAATATTTGTAAAATATTTTACTTTTTCAGATTATAGAAACCATATCCTTCAACAGTAAATGACAAAAAATCAGTATTGACATACAATGTAAATCCTCATGGTTAGATGCACTAATCATATTATATACATGTACCTCCTCCTGTCAGTGCACCCCCAGTTTGGAAGGTTACAAATTCTGACAATGGTAGAATGACAAGTATATTGCCCAGACTGGTACATGTAGATCACTTCATGATGATTTGGAGTTTGACCCTATCAATTGACCCTATCCAGCCAAGTGAACCAAGCCATTGACCAAGGTCATGCATGTGTCTGCATCTAAATGGTATAGAGTGTCTGGTGGAGGGGATGTTTGTGTGTAAGTTTCCAAGTTTCATGCCCTGAATACAATTTCTGTAAGAATGGGAGCCTAGAAAATTAGAATTTCTTGTTAACATGGCAAACATATGATAAGTATGCCTTAAACTATTTTCTTCTGCATATATAAAGTGTACTGAATAAAGTTTTTATCAACCAGCGATTTATGACATCCTTTCAGAAAAATTCTCTAACTCAACCTCTGAGTGGTATCCATTTTGAAAATGACATCAGAACATACATAAGAATAGCAGAAAATATTTAACTTCACTAATATAGACCAGGTGGTACAAAATTTAGCCAAAATAGTTGACCAAACTATCTGCAGTAGCTGAATAACTTGAGGACTCCTTTTTCTGCTCTTCCTCTTAAAGCCTTAAGCAGTTAAATAAACAACCAGTCACCCTGGCAACAGTACCACCTGTGCTCAAGTTTTTCCTCACTATAAGACAGGATCATTAGACCCTATGGGTCTAAATCACCCCGTGAAAATGGTATTAAATTGAAGATGCTATCTAAATGGCACATTTGACTCTAATACAATTAAGCCACAAAATGTTCTGATGTTTCTTGAAAATACATGTAACTTACTTTTCCAGTTTCTGATTTTTCCGCTTCTATCAGTGTGTCACCAGTTTTATTCTCAGCTTTTCCAGTCTTCACATCTTTAGACAGAGACCTTTCTAACATTTTCTTGGATTCTTGTCTTTCTAACTTTTTCTTGGATTCTTGTCTTTTCAGTCGTCGTCTTTCGGGATCACTCTCAGCTTCAGATGATCTTCTCTCACTTGTCTTTCGTGATCTGTGACAACCAAACACACAAGAATGGAACATAAATGAAACAAAGTATTTGGGAGAAGTTCTAAATCTCAATAAGTCTGGTCGAAATATCAAACATTTATAATCAATGTTTCTATTTGTTACCAAATCACACCTGCTTCAATTCATGCCAATTAATCTCCGTCAGGAAGATGATACAACGTAGAAAACGGAAGTTAAAACTAAAAGTTAGCTCCCCTAGCGGAGAGTTGTCCGCCCCTAGGAGAGCTCTCCCATCTATCCCAGCGGCATTACTATAAAGGCTCTGCTCAAATCATTCTAGTCCTCTTTCTCATTGTAATTACCGAGACCTGTAGTGTTTAAGGCCGGCATGAGGGGACGGTGGGAGGGTCAATCAAATTGAAGCAGGTTTGATTTGGTAACAAATAGAAACATTGATTATAAATGTTTGATATTTGATTCCCAAATCGTAAACCTGCTTCAATTCACGCCACAGTACCAACATATGGAGGCGGGAATCTCGGCCTTGTGGTAACTCCCATAGCAGGCTAGTAATCGCTGGAACGACACAGACATGGGTATAAATCTGAGACATTAATACTCAACAAGTTAGCCCTGGTCACAGACGTCAAGGGGTAATTCAAGGAGTTGATACAGTAGTGTTTTACTTATCTGAGTGTCTCCATCCATGTAGCTGTGCTCGTGGTGTGGTACACATTTCCACCAAGTTGTAGGATACCCGGGCACGATAGGCAACAAGAAGGTCCCCTTGGTAGGCACTGTATGTCGTGGGGGGGGAATCAGCCACAAGCCCTTGCATACAGGGAGATCCTTGGTCCGACCATTAAGTACGGGGAGAGCGTATTACTACCCGAAGCTTAGAGGGTAACCAAGTCCACACCACTCTCAGTCCGCAAGCCTCTTCAGGTCAACTCACCATACTTGGAGTGATGAAGGATGCGTTGAGATGTACGCGGGCCCGAATCGATGTCACAGAAGGCATCTTGAAATGAGGTGGAGTGATGAGATGAAGCTTGTTCAAAACCTTTAGGTCGATCACCATTCGCATCTGGTCTGAGTCTTTCTTTGGTACCAGAAACACGTGGCTGTAAAAACCTACACTGTCTTCGGTCCGTGGTAATTCCCTTACTGCTCCCTTGTCGATGAGCGTGGTGACCGAAGATAGCAGCGTCTGTAAGTGACCTGCAGGAACTGGCAGACGAGAGGAACGAGGCCAAGCGATGAGTTTGGGCAGTGACTGAAAATTGAATAGGAAGCCCTCCTTTAAAACTCTTATAATCCAGGCGTCGTCCGTGATGAGCCGCCAATTCTCGTAGAAGACCTGTAGACACCCGCCCACGACCTGATGAGTAAATGAGCGGAAGGCGGGAAGTTGAAAATCTTCGGCTTGAACAGGAAACGGGAATGGGATAGTCATTTGTTGGAATGTCCACTTCGTTTGGAAGATTTTCCACGAAAGGAACGGCGACCACGGCCTCGTGGAGGTTTATCGATGCCACGAAAATTACCCCGAGGGGCCCCATCCTGTTGGGTGGTAGTGGTAGTGGAAGTACGACCTCGTCTCGGTTTACGATCCGCGGCGACGCCCGGACGACGAGCTACAGAAGCAATCAAGCGAGATGTCCGTTCTTCACGAACCGCGGACATAACAGACTCAATAGCATTGTTGAAGATGAACTTGGATGCCAATGGTTGATGAAGCAATTGATCTCTAACCAAATATGGAACATCAGGTTTGACCACCTTAAGTAAGGAATCCCGTTGCGCTTGAACAAGTGAAACATAAGAATACAAACCAGCTTCGATGACTCGACGGTTAGCGTGAACGAGCGTGTCCATAAAACCACGCAAATAAGCCACGCGACCCGAAGATAAATAAGCCGACCCATCGTCTCGAAGTGATGTAGGATCTAAGGCAATTCGAGAAGCCGCTAACAGAAACCAATCTGCGGTAGATGAAGCACGTTGTATTTCTTGCAACATTTCCAAATTATTCTCCATAACTTTGGAAGCGACCGATAAAGGAGCCAACCTAGTCACCTTAGAAATGTGACTCAAATCCCGATCTCGTTTGGGTGATTTGTCGGGCAACACGTTATCATGAATGTCAAAATGAAATCGAAAACGAGGTTTGCGCAACTTGTTGTCGTCCTCTAATTGTCGATCAAACTTCACTAAATTATCCTTCCAGGCTGGTGACGGCGCACACGAAGGACAAGATGTAGACGCCGAAGGCGTAAAGGCCGATGAAGCCGCCGTCCGACCTTCTATACGTGACGGCTGAACAATCGAAGCACGCGGCATCTCCGGTAACAACGATAAAAGCGCATCCATTTTATCTGAAAAATCCATCTTTGGCGCAAGTTCCGGCTTTTCTTTTGAAGAGGCGGAATCATCAGAATCATCATCTGAACTCGACGAAACCGGCATAGGCGGACGAGTGATATGACTTCGGCGAGAAGTAGGCAAATCGTGGACGACCGCATGATCAAGAAACGGAGTCTGCGATAGATGAACGTGGCGATCTAGATCAGAAGGCGATACCGAAAGCCATGGCAAACGGCGTGGAGACGCAGGAGAATGTAGAATTGAAGTACGAGAACGGCGAACCGAAGAACGGGGAAGCCGAAATGTAGTACTAGAATCACCCGGCGGACGAGATCTACGAACCGGAGAACGAGATCGTCGTACAGGCGAAGGAGAACGACGCACATGTGAATACAAGCGATGTGGTGTAATAGAACGTCGCAGTGAAACAACAAACCGAACCGGGGAACGAGAACGTGAACGGCTTTGCGGTGTACGTGAGCGTCGAGTAGAAGCATGGTACCGACGATGTGAAGAATCAGCATACGCAATAATCGGAGACCCCAAGTCAGCAATTTGAACACTCAAAGGTAGGTCCGAACGACCCACCATAGAACGAGAAACGGATTTAGAACTGCGTTTGATTTAACCCGCAAAGGAGAAACCGACACACGACGACGTTTATTTCGTTTAGAGGTAACGGAGTGTGATAAACCAATAGACAATGGAGAGGTCGAGATAATATGCGACCCCACTGCATTCTTTTGTCCGACGAGAACAATGGACGGCTCAGGCACGGTAGGTTTGGGGCGAGAAGTCTTTGTTGAACTAGACAAAGGAACCGGTTTGGCTGCAACTCCAGACATTGCCATACCTGTACACGCTAAGCTGTCTAAAATTTGTGATTTATCTAGACGTAGAACTGTCCCGCTTGGTGGTATATTTACAGAAGCGGGCGAGGTCTGATTACTAAGACCATGGGAAACATTTAATCCAATTCCAACGATATCTTCGTTAGTTTTCATGTCATTTACAAGAGCAATTTCCAACAGGCGTCTGTCGACTTCCGAACGGGTCGTCGGATGCCTGCAAAAGGTAAGCCCGTCTAGCTTGGGCATAATTTTTCCAAGCTAACGGGTCCCATAATACACACTCGGCGCAAGTACTTCGCCGATAACACAACTCTTTACAAGTAAAGCAAACCGTGTGGGCGTCCAAACTGGACCAAAATTGCCCACACGAACTACATGCATTAGAAATCGGAATCTCAGACATAGCTAATGAAAGAATTTCCGACAATAATGAAAGAATTTCCGACAAGAAAGAAACACAAGTCAAAAACTGATAAGGATACTACGGGTCATTACAAACAACAACAACCCAGGTTGTATAAACATTTCCTTGATGTGCACTGGTCGAGGTACAACAGAGAAAAGAGGGCTAGAATGATTTGAGCAGAGCCTTTATAGTAATGCTGCTGGGATAGATGGGAGAGCTCTCCTAGGGGCGGACAACTCTCCGCTAGGGGAGCTAACTTTTAGTTTTAACTTCCGTTTTCTACGTTGTATCATCTTCCTGACGGAGATTAATTGGCATGAATTGAAGCAGGTTTACGATTTGGGAATCAAATACTATATTTTACATGACAATGTTGCATAGTCTTTATGATTCAGTTGGTGCATAATTTCTCTAGTCCCAATCAAGGTCGTTCAGGTATCACAGGTATAAATAGTGGAGAGAGCCGACACACAAGACCAGTTCATTAACAAGAGAGTTGTACAGTGTAGTGTAAGGCACAGCACTATGTAATGTATGGTGAAGGAATGAGAGACTGTAGATACCTTCTCCATTCACTCTCCTCTCCAGGTGTGTGTATGATACAGCTGTGTGTAATATGTGGTACATGTATATGAGTGATGGAAAATAGATTACCTCTTCCGTACTTCCTCATCTCCAGGTGTGTGTTCACCATCGGACACGATAGAATCTACTCGCTCTAATATTTTGGCTTTAAGCTCAGCAACTAAAGGGAGATAATTCACAGCATTATTCTGACAGGATTACGGACATTCATCATTGGCTGTATATACTGTGAACTCTCTTTACAGTGCCATTCTTCACCATGACATAAACAGTTAACATTAATAAATGTTATCAATCACATCAATGCTGTAGATTAAGTAATATTACCGATTTTAGCTTGAAATTTTTTTACTGAATGTATATTTTGTGGAGCCACAGCCCAATAA
The DNA here is from genome assembly GCA_036873755.1 of Hanleya hanleyi. Classification (NCBI taxonomy): domain Eukaryota; kingdom Metazoa; phylum Mollusca; class Polyplacophora; order Lepidopleurida; family Hanleyidae; genus Hanleya; species Hanleya hanleyi. The sequence continues at coordinate 19,766 of JAVTVY010026156.1, read as the reverse complement.
ACCGAGTGAAAACTGTAGGATTTTGCTATCAGCACTGGGAATATTTCTACTGCTCAATGATGTAACTCCATTGTAAACAACGGAGACTATCTAAGCTGAGCCTATCTTAGCTGAGCTGAGCTGATTAAAAGTTAGACATCTAGTGGTGGTCCCACCTATGGACAGATGTGAACAAAACACATCTTATGGCAAGAAGGTATCCACATATCCTTGGGAGTGAATCCTTCTGTATAATTGTATTGTCTAGAAAAGAAGTTAAATTGGCCCCAGGTTGTAGCACCATGGGTGAATTAGTCGGTCAAGGTCCTTCAGGCATCAGGAAGCAAAAATGGCAGAAGGGGGGGGGGGGGCAATAAATAGCTACATTATTCTTTGAGAATAGCCATAACCAGAAAAGAAAGATTTTCACACATACGTTCAGGGTCCTCTTCATCATCTGAAGACTCTGCCTCCTGTGTAAGATATGTGTGGATGAACTGTGCGAAAGCTCCATGATGACTCATCAGTTCCTCATATGAGCCGATTTCTGAGATCTCCCCATCTGTGATGACAGCTATTTGATCTACCATAGGTAACCAGTGTATACCATGGGTCACTAATACTCTTGTCTGGGGAGAGAATTGCAATAAAATATGAACTATTTTATAATATTTCTGAGAGTGAGTGAATATGATTTAACGTCACTTTCAACTGTATTTCAATCATATCACAACATGTATTTCTGAGGTGACAGCTATCTGATCAACCACAGGTAACCAGTGTATACCGTGGGCCACCACTGGGAGCAGCGTTTTAAAAGAGCTTGGTGTCCAGGTAAACAATTGTCTGTTCATGAGGAACTGCCTGCCTATAGGGACACGACCAGCTAGAGGTGCTACAGAGAGATAGATCTCTTCATAACAGATATTAACTGGAGAATATTTAACAGTGTGTATAACGAACAAAGATTTACTCTGACACATTGACACTTTGGAGGAGGAAAGACAACTGACCTTGTTCTTCAGCAGGCCTTTAGCTCCGACAACTTGCTCAAATATATGTTTGCCAACGTGGGCATCAACAGCGCTGAGTGGATCATCCATAAGGTAGATATCAGCGTTGTTGTAGACGGCTCGTGCCAACGCCACTCTCTGCTTCTGACCTCCGCTAAGATTAATACCCTGTGAAAATAAGGGAAGGGAAATAAGGTCTACTTTCTGACGAATTGCTGAGAGGGAATGTATTGAATGTCGAGATACCCAACTAGGATATCAGGGAACCTTCTGACATGAGATAAGAACATTTATCTTGCTATTTTTTTCTAAGAATATCGTTCTATCCTTTTGAATGTTGGAAAAACAAACAAACAATCATCTTTTATTCTTAGAAATGCATCAAAATTTGGGAAAACTTAACTACGTTTTCTTGTGATTCAAAGACCATTTTGTTTGGTGTGAAATTTTCTCAGAATTAAGGTTCATTCATACCTTCTCTCCAATCTCTGTCATATCACCAGCTGGTAACATCTCGAGGTCAGGTCCCAGTGCACATGCCTCCACTATCTTCTTAAATTCATCATCTCTCATTTCTTGTCCAAACAGAATATTGTCCTTCAGGGTGGCATTCTGAATCCAGGCCTGTTGTGGCACAAACGCTACTGAACCCTGTATATTGAGGACACCAGTGGAGTATTTATATTAATATGGTACATTTTTAATAATCCATTCACCCCTCAAGGATTTGGCATAGTTTAATGAGATTTTGGCTCCCATGAGGTGCAGTTTTGAAGTGCCAAAATGAAATATCATGTATGAAAGTAATTTTTCAGTTAGCATAATGCATATTATCTTGTCTCATGCTCTGAGTATTTTGTAGGCCCTGGGTCTTAGGGTGTTTTGATAACAGCATCTTGAAGTAGTGAATTTGTACAAAATCATCTATTTTGAGGTGAAAACAGCACACTTTTCTCTCTGTAAACATATGAAGCCAGTCCAGAATGAAAACCGTGTTTGGGTAACAACAAACTATTGACACAGTCAATATTTCGGGGTTAACTTTATCTTGGTTCTCGACAGGCTTCATATGTTTAAAAGTGTGCTGTTTTCACCTCATAATAGAGGATTTTGCACAAATCCACTACCGGTACTTCAAGATGCTGTTATTAAAAAAACATAAGACCCAGGGCCTACAAAATACACAGAGCATAAGACAACATAATATACTTTACGCTAACTGCAAAATTTCTTTTGTACATGATATTTCATTTTGGCACTCCAAACCGCACCACATGAGGGCCAAAATCTCATGAAACCATGCCGGGTCCTTTAGGAAGTAGATGAAATGATATAAATACTGGACCTATTTACTTTCGCCTACTTTTATGATGTGATCAAATATACTGGAGGGGTGAACTATATTTTGTTCTTTTGTAACATTTCATCAACTACCAATTGTTGAAAGGACTTAAATTAGCAAAGTGGAAGTTAATTACTTTCAAGGATTTCAAGATAGTGTCCTGTAACTCTCTTATTATCATGATAGAGCATATGATTGATTGTCCTTTAAATATACGGTAAGTTCCCTAAGTATTCGTGACCGGAAGTGAATATCGCAGTCGTGAAAAACTGACCACTTCTGAATAGTTTGTGCAGGTCAGTTCAGAAAAACGGACGTTTTCGTAAATTAGAGTCCCCATATTAAATGCCCATACCATTCGACAATGAAAGGTCACAATACGTCGACTGTGGTGTTTCTTCAATTTTATGATATTTACTCCAGACAGCACTCTTAAATGATATAAGATCGACAACCACGAGACATTCACTATATTTTGTGTATAGAATGACGCCTAATATACTTCGGCGAAGTTCAGTGGTACGAACACGTGTGGTCGAGGGGAAACCCCGAAGCAAAACCCGTGAAATGTTTGTTGTGCGTTTAGATTTGTCGGGCAATAATTCGCAATTGATCAAAGGATAAATAAAACATTATTTCTGCTCTTTAACCATTAAATTAGGTTCGAATAATTGACTGCAATGATCGGCTGACAATGAAGAGATAAGTTTCATCGGACGCCCGGCCAATTTAAAATCACAATTCGCGTATATCGTTTTATTAGTACATACGGGACAATATTTTCTTTATTTTCTCTTCATGACATGCTTGAACTCTTGCAGAATTTTTTCACGACCGAGAAGACTAGGCACAACTATCCCAGTGACGCCAATGATGTTTACGTGAAAATATTTAACGATCTAAAGAAGAAACACAGATTACGTCATTTTCAGATTGAGAATCAAACCTAATAATTTATTGATTGCTCTGCATAGAGAAATATTGTGGAAGGGCTTTTCAAACTGTTTATGTCAATGAAACGAACAGCAAATTAAGCAAGCGCCCGACACTATCTGAAGACCCATATCAGGGCCAACTCGACTGAGACCCATATCAGGGCCAACTCGTCTGAGACGATATACAATCTTCCCAGCTGGAACGAGCTCATCCCGCCATGAATAGCGGCTAAACGAAAGACATGAATTGCTTGCCCATTCTAACAATTCACTGTATCCCTTCGATCCTTTATTAACAAATGTATGAAAATACTTTCATAGAATTAGGTGGGGTCTGTAGACATGGAAGAATGAAAGTTTCAGCATGCCACGTGTTGGTTGTACATTTTCCCGCCATACGGAGTTGCAATAACATCACGTGATCAATACTTGGATAGCATGGCACGTGGGCCAAACTTTCGCTTGTACACGGTTCCCGCTTCATAATATATTCAGCCATCACAACCTCAATATATTATGCCTTCGTAACAGTGAGATCACGACTTTCATGAAAAATAAAAAAAATGGTTCAATCCGTTTCAGATGTAAATGTATAGATCGATAGATGATGATGACGAAACAGCCAAATGTGCAACCGTGTTTTTATCTAATATTACCTCATGGGTTCAGCAAAATAATTTAACTTTTAATCTCAACCCACTATTCCGACCTCTGCTTCAGTTGCTATCAAATTACCGCCTATGATCTATCTTACGTGAACGTCTCTTCCGACATTCAACTGTTGTGTCAATAATCAAGTCAGAAGTGTAGTAATATCTTCACTAATAGTGTAAAAAACTCGCTCAAAAATATTGTTGAATACAAGAGCGCAAACTTCTTTCGGTATATGCATCACCGCGAATTCCACGGCCATAAAATATTCTGAATCGCCGCGTTCGTTGGAAATGATACGTTTCTAAATTATTTTTGTCTGAACAGTTAAAAAAATGTTTTCAGTATCATAGCTGGGAATCTCAACATTCGTGTGTTCGGAAAAAAAAAATCTGAAGTCGGACCCAAACAAGCGCGTTTCTGGTTTTAGGGTGAGGCGCCCATGGCATATACAGTCGCCAAAATTAATGCAACTTGGGGTTGGGGTTGATCGTAAATCTCTGCCCCGCGACTAAGACAATCCGTGGTTCAAATGTCCGGTCAAACTTCAGCATTATATTTTTTTAAGACCGAATGAAACGTAACTTCCAGTTCTTCATTTTGATATTTTCAGTATAATATTGAATGTATGCTCTCTTCAATCGGCATTGTTTAATATCGCACGTCCCCGTAAACCGGCAATATTCCCAATTTAATGACCATGAGAAATCGCTGTTTAAACATTGGATACATTTCGTTTGAGACATGATGAAATTAACTTAGTTGTTACAGTTGGTTATGTTCAAAATGCCAAAAAAGTTTGCAAGGTTTGTCAAATACTAATTCTAATGAAACTCGTTGATCTGGAAGTTTTTCCATCGCACAACTACATAATATTATCAATCTCGCGACCACGATAAATAGGGGATTTTCGAATAGTTAGGACGGTGGTTTTTCCCGAATGGGCCGTTTTCGATTACTTAGGGAACAGTGTCATGTGACTTGGCGAAAAATACCCGTTTTCGAATTTACTTAGGGTCGCGAATACTTAGGGAACTTACCGTAGGAGAAATTATAAGAAATAATAGAGACTGATTGCTCACTATTTATACGATGATAATCGTTGATTATACATCTAGGACTTACCCTAACATTAACTCTACCCTCTGTTTTCTCCATCTCCCCCAAGAGAGCAGAAATAAGGGAGGACTTCCCTGTCCCCACCTGACCCACGACGGCCAAGAGTTCTCCATCCTTAACATTCAGATTTATACTGCAACAGAAACATACTTTCTTGATAATATCTGGAAAAACATTATTAAAATTTAAGTGTTTATATTCATAAGGTTCTCGAGACTATATCTTAAAGAGCTTGAAATGTTTGAACAAGAGTTTGAGTTTGATGAATTTGCTCAGGAGATTAACAAAAGAGCACATATACCATAAGACCTCGCCCCCTCCTCACATAACAGTCACTTACTTCCTGAGAGTGGGTTTTTCTTCAGTATCCCAGCAGAATTGGCCTCTTTCTATGCTGATAGGGTTGGCTATAAAAAGAGCAATGTAAAATACACATGTTACAGTCATTCTCTAAAACATGGCTACGGTAATCTATCTAATAATTACTCTATTTAATTAAAAAATTAGACTGACTGACATTTTCTTTTGTCACCATCGTGTACAGTAGCCCAATTGCAAACAGTTCTGAACAATGCAGAGCTGAATATTCAAACAATATTTTCTAGATTTGGTTTCTAAAGTGTATTTTATTAAACATAATGCAAATTATTAGACAGATTTACCATGTCACCTGCAGTGATGTCTCTTCACTTGACAGAATTGTAGGAAGAAGTCAGAAGGGATAGCATTGTATGTAATATGGAAACTCTGATTTTGTCTTGCCACACTCTAGAGTTTTACATGTAAGATCCAATATACGTTTTTTTAATAAATGTACAATATACATTTTTAAATGATTTTTTTCATACTATAGATTTATTTTGCTTTCAGATCTATTTTCTTTGTTTGATACAAAGTCAAGTTCAAAGGCTACAACTACCTATCAAGGCTCACAATTCCTAATTTTTTTCCTAAAATTTAATAATCTTTTATCAGAACATCAGCACTGGGATATACTCATCTGATGAGTTACGGTAGTGTGCTATGTGACTGATTGTGATCGTACGCGTACCTGAGTTACGGTTGTGTTGAACGTTGTCAGGATTCAAGTCACCATTCTGGAGAAATTTACCAATACGGCCTATTGAAACTTGAGCCTGTGAAGTAGGTAACAATAGTTAATAAATGATACATTACAAATGTACATATTAAGCACGATGACATAAATCTGTAGAGGCCTGTCTCAAAACCAATTAATAACTTGGAACAGGAGATTTTCCATTTTGTGCAGTTCCTCTGACCCAACTTGACCTTTGACCTATTGACCTCCACATACAAGTTCTTCTGTTACCCAAATAGGCAAGGCACACCTAAAGTTTGGTACCAATCCATAACCTGGAACCACAGAACTACAATTAACCGAAATTGCACATGCGCTGAGGACTAAAAATTCAACAAGCAAATTGGTAAATTTTCATTTCATGAAGAACTCTGTTGAGACACAAAAGATAGTGCCACGGCACTGTAGCTCATCTGGTTGTAACTGGAGAAAGTCGCTGTGAGAAATTTTTACTAAAGAACTGCAATAGATGAGTTTCTAACTTGTGTTGTCCCCCCTGAACACTAAAAAAAATAAATGATCCATGCAGTAATTTCCTGAGATTTCATGATAACAAAGTTTAATGGGAAATTCAAGATGCGGCCATATTGGATTTTCGAAATGGAACAAAAAAGGTATCTTGCACAACTGGACCCCATGGGGAACCTGTGACAAAGATCCATGTAGTAATTTCCTGAGAATTCACGATAACAAAATTTCATGTGGAAATTCAAGATGGCCGCCTGGTGGCCATATTGGATTTTCGAATCAGACCAAAAAAGGTATCTTGCACAACTTGACCCCAAGGGGAACCTGTGTATCAAATTTGAGAAAGATCAATGCAGTAGTTCCTGAGAAAACGCATTAACAATGTTTCATGTGAAAATCCAAGATTGGATTTTCAAATCAGATAACAAAAGTTATCTTGCACAACTTGACCCCAAGCGGAACCTGTGTACCAAATTTGAGAAAGATCCATGCAGTACTTCATGAGAAATCACGATAACGAAGTTTCATAGGGAAATCCAAGACGGCCGCCTGGTGGCCATATTGGATTTTCGAATCGGAGCAGAAAAGGTATCTTGCACAACCAGACCCCAAGGGGAACCTGTGTACCAAATTTGAGAAAGATCCAAGCAGTAGTTCCTGAGAAATCGCAATAACAATGTTGCATGGGGAAATCCAAGATAGCCACCTGGTGGCCATATTGGATTCTTCAATCAGACCACAAAAGATATCTTGCACAACTAGATCCCAAGGGGAACCTGTGTACGAAATTTAAGAAAGATCCATGAAGTAGTTCCTGAGAAATCGCAATAACAATGTTTCATCTGGAAATCCAAGATGGCCACCTGGTGGACATATTGGATTTTTGAATCAGACCACAAAAGGTATCTTGCACAACTAGACTTCAAGGGGAACCTGTGTATGAAATTTGAGAAACATCCATGCACTAGTTTCTGAGAAATCGCAATAACAATGTTTCATGGGGAAATCCAAGATGGTCGCCTGGTGGCCATATTGGATATTCAAATTGGACTAAAGTACAACCAGTGTACCGAATTTGAGAAAGATCCATGAAGTAGTTACCGAAAAAGAATGATGACAAGATTTCACTGGCAAATTCAAGATGGCCGCCATGGCAGCCATATTTAAAATCGTATCGACACGGCATGAACAAATTCTGGTGTACTCATTGGGGGGAACATGCATGCCAAGTTTCACCTTAATCGGCCAACCGGTTTCAGAGACGAAGATGTTTACGGATGACACACGACACACGACGCACGACACGCACGACGGACAATCAGGCCATGACATAAGCCCTTCGGGCCTTCGGCCCAGATGAGCTAAAAATATGTGCCTTTTAGTTACGTCAGCTACATCAAAACCTACTCAGCACTTTGGCAATCCTTCAAGACCCTTATATTAAAATTTCATAGAAATCAAACAAGCCTTTCAGGCGAAATCGTGTTACAAAGGTTTACCTATGCTTTGATTACAGCACCACCTGGTGGTAAACGATGGGCACTAAAACACAACCAAACAAATTTCAAGGATCTAAGGAGATAGCACACAAAGTTTGATTAAAAAATCTGTGATGGTTGTAGAGATAGTCACATTTACAGTTGTGGTGGTGCCGATTCTCACTTTGTGGAAATGCTCTAATTACATAAGTAATGATTTAATAAAACAATAAGAGAACATTTTGGCCTTAGAATACGCGAATCTCACCTGTGCTAGGTATGCGACAATCATTGGTAACAAGTTGATTGGGAATCGTAGAATGTTGAAGAGTGAGAGTGCCACAAAGGCTTTCTGGGCATCAAGATAGTGGTCCTCAGAGGCCAGCACATAGGTCGTGAAGGTCGCCAAGGTCACCTAGTAACAGAACAGATTTTAATATGGCAAGTCCAGCATGGCAAGATTTAACACTGTAAAGACGTGAACTCCTATTTGTATGATGAAAGCTAATTTAACACACCTACCATTAAATCTCATAAAAATTCAGTCCAAAAATATTATAATGATCTGATATTTCTTCATTGTCTACCCTGTGCTACTCATCAGGACATTTTGTCTTTGAGCTGCCAGTGCCATAAAGCAGCACTTTGACTACCAAATTGCTGGCAGCCAATGAAATGCAGGCTTACAAAAGGCTTCTGGATGTATCGTTCACTGTGGCAACCAAACTGTGATGTATTCAATGTTCACCAATCCAGGTTTGTATGTCAGAGGATATTGGACTTTCAACAATATGATGGGATTTTAGCCTCAAACAACTTATAAGCTGATGAAACAAATGAATAAGATTTTTGTCTGCGCTGGCATTGAAGAAATGTAACCTGTAACTTATCATATCGTAACTAATATGGAATATAGAGTTTGGATCTGTACCCAGCTGAGCAATGAAGAAATAGCGGGATAGTCATCCCACTGCTATAGAGGCATATAACAACACCGAATATATAAATGTAGACCAAATAAAGTAGGTTCTATTGCCGCTTGATTCTCGTTATCAGGCAGGGGAAGGGGGGATGAGATTTCATTATTTACAGGCTTGTATATAAAGACAATTTAAGGAAAGATGTGAAAATGATGGGCCATACCATAAAAGGGGCGCACGACCAGGCGAAGGTACTGAATGCCCCCAGATAGGCAGTCTTTTTCAGGATTCTAAGTTCTTCATTACGGATGGACAGAATCTTTTCTTGAAATGACAGCTCCCAGGCATAAAGCTTCAAGACCTGTTAAAAGATGAGAGAATTTTGTTGAAGTGTTTTTATACAGATTGACAGCAAAAGAAGGAGTCCAATAATGCAATGCAAATGCAATTAGAGATTGCTTGGATGTATGCCCCACTCCCACTCCAGCCAGCAGGGTAAAACATGACAGTGCACATCGATATAATAGTTATCAATCAGGTTAAGTATCAAACTGCTTTACCCCGTAGTCAGGGAATTTAAGTCCAGACAAGAATGTACATAGCATATATTAAAATTGACGATAAAGGGCCATAACTCAAGAGAAATCACCAAACCAGGTAGCAAACTGGGCAGTGCACACCTACATGATACCAAGCATCTACTAAGAAAATTTCAAACATCTCCAATTAACAAAAGAAATACAGCCTGGACCAGTATGTACTTGAACCTATATTTATGTCAACAATTAAGTATCTTCCATATAAGTTTGAAGTTGTCAATGAAATGATAACAGAGATGAGATCTGAATAAGCAGGACGGTCACAATAAAGGGACATCACGGGACATATAGAGGGACAAAGGGTCCCTCTAATCGAAGGGACATAACTTTGGGGAAACAGTTAAATATCCCAACACATCCCATAAAAGTTTCAAACTTGTCCATCAAGTAGTAATGGAGATAAGGGCCAGGCAAGCATATACTGATATTGATGATGAAGGGTAATAACTCTGGGGAAAATCATGGGAAACCTCAAAACCTGTGCAAATGTGCAAGATAGTAAGCATCTTCCATGGATGTAAGTTTTGAATTTGTCCATTAAATGATAATGGACAAGCATACACTAATATTCACAATTAAGGGCCATAACTCTGCAAAACAAAACTGCAAAAAAACTGACAGCGCACATCTGCAATGTACTAAGCATCTTCCATATAAGTTTCAAGGTTGTCCATCACATAGTAACTGAGATATGGGTCAGACAAGCCCATATTGACATGGACGATAAAGGTCAATAACTGGGGAATCATCAAAACTCAAAAGACAGAGCACGTCTGCAAGGTACTAAGCAGCTTCCCTGTAAGTTTCAAGTTGTCGATCAAATAGTAGTTGAGGTATTGTTCGGACAAGATTGGCCATACGGACAAATGGATCAAGTTATGCCTATATGCCCCCATCTAATCAGAGGGGCATAATGATATTCTTTCTATTTCAGTAGAAATTTTCCAAAATTTTACAGACGATCGCTCTTGATCTAAGAACAGTATTATGGATGAGAATGTTCTCATTTGAGTGATAATTGCAAGATCAAACTCAGAAATAAACCACGCTCCATCTATAACCAAGAGCATGATGGATGCCGAAGGTTTTAATGCAAATAAGGGGCCAATTAGCCCCCAAACATATCTGAGCAGTGTACGCAGGATACCATTTATTTATTCAAGATTGATATGTCACACTTTGTTTTCCTTTATGAGTAAAAGCTGTTTGGATGAAATGATCCTATAACTCCATAAATCCATCTATCTAGGAGTCATTGTACACAATTTAAAACAGATCCTCAGATACACCCCCCATCGGTTTAAAAACAAGTTGAATTTAAAATTATACCTTTATCCCATTTAGGACTTCGTTCATTAGTTTAATACGTGAATCTTTCAGTTTCATCTGCTGTACTTGTAGATTACGAGTCTTGACAGCTATGACAGCGTTGATGGGTAACATGAGAATCATGATGGCGAGACCCGCAAAGATAGCGCTGCCCAAAGTTCCATAGAGGAGGTATAGCGCAAGGCTGATCTGTAAGGGTGCTGACCACAACATCCAGAGATACCCTGTGAGGTCCTGAAGGCGCTGAGCATCCACTGACATCAAGTTCACGATCTCACCCACAGTTGAAATCTTTCTTGCCTCATTGTTCATTGTTAGGGCCTAAAAATCAATAATTATCAATAAAGTAATCAAGCCTGTGTATGGCAGATACATGTAGCTCATAGTTTGATCAAACGTTACATTCCACAAAATAACTATTCAATAGAGAAAGAGAGAGACTAAGATTTAACCTTGAATTAACCCATTCAATAATTACATTAATGAAGTAAATGAAGCCTGTGTATGGCGGATAGCTCATAATCTAAGTTTTATCAAAATGTTCATGGTTCACCTTCCTCATCCCCAACATCATTGTGATTTATATATGACTGACAACATCATTCCAGTTATGACCCCCCTCCCACCCATAGAAGATCCTGATAGCATATTTGATCATGTGTGAAACCTTAAGATTAGTGAGTGTCCGTTTCCAGTATCAGTAACATAAACACAATTGGTTTATTGATGTTCTTATGTGATCATGTTTATATATGAGTGTTGACTGTATTGCCAGTCTGCAAAGTTTGCGTATCTTGGTCAAAAATTTTTATCTTTATCTTTTATCTTTATTAGTCTTTACTTAATTTGAATTCTACCCTTGAATCAATATAGACAGGTTATATATTTTTGGAAAGGTGTGGATTTGGCCAATTAAACATGATGAATGATTTGGGTTTTTTTTTAGTTTTTTATTCAAAATTGTGTCTCGGTGTTCTAAATTTCATCTTAGAAATGTCCTTATTGGATTTTTCCGAGTGTATGCTCATGAAACGATCTCTTATTGTTTCCCAAATAATCTCATCAGACATGTCAGGAGGAAGGTTTAATCATCTACTGAAAAGCTGTGATAGAGAACCAGTTTCACACTATTGGACCTAAAATTAGGAACCTCATAAAAGTCTCTGGCATTGAACAAAGTGATCAGGCTTGCAAGCGTAATGTTCAGGAAAGCAATCTCAAGTGAGATCCTATAGCAAGGTAAACCACACATTAAATTTGTTCTGAAAGGCAATTATGATCACCTATAGGTGGATTGGCATGAAGAATAATCCAAACAAGAGCCTTATGGGCTTCAATACATGTCAATACACATCTTTTACTTCAGAAACCAAAACTTAGGAGACAAAATTGGACTCTAGCTACGGTCCGTCATAAAATATCGTACCTCTTCAGTGAACTGATCCATCATTAATTACAATAGCCCAGGGTATGTAGAATGAATTGGAAAGTCTAGCTATAATCTTAAAACATATTGCACTAACTAGAATTTGGCCTTGATAAAATAGGACATGGTCGGTCAACTTGTGAATGCTTCTAGCCCATAACCAGTGACTTCTATAGGATGAATTTCGAAACATTAACTAGAATTTGGCATTGACAAAAAAAGTCAAGGTCAGTCAACTTGAATAGGCATCTAGTCAATCACCAGTTGCATACATAGTGAGAGACTAGTCATGAACATGATCCATCGAGATATTACAATAACTAAAAAAAAACTGGGTCAAGGTCAGTCAACTTGAACAGATTTCAATTCAATCACTATTGTGTTAACATGCAAGATGGACAGACAGACGGGCAGACCATGCAAACAATACCCTTTGGCCAAAATTGGCTAAGGGTTAAAACTGAATAAGCTTCTTCTTCGCAATCACAAGCACATCTTTGAACTATACTTATAGCATAAACATGAACATTATCAGATTTCCAGTCAGTGACCTAGCTTTGACCTCAAAATAAATAGGATTCTTCGTTACCCTATAAAGGTATACCTCAAGTTTGGTACCAATCCATGGCCTGTTAAACGAGCAGACAAACAGCACAATGGACAGACAGAACTCACTATCGAATTATACGGCTCATCTCATGATGAGTTTCATGGTTTCACAGGTGAAAAAGAAAGAAAAATTGAGTTTTGTGCCAACAGTTAACTGGAAAATCAGTTTACACTATTTTATAATTGAGTTTATGAAGGAATTTGGGCTAGAAAACCCGACTAATATCTACACAACAACAAATCCCATTCCTCGCCCCTTCACCATGCATGTCCCTTTACCTTCTTGTAGACCGCAGCAATAACAGCAGCCTTAATTCTCATGCCAAGAGTCATACCAATGTGGAACTGCTGGTGGAAGAATGTAGACTGTAGGATAGTTGTGAGGAGCAGAGCCAAGGCAAAGATATACCCCTTCCAGTCCTGTATTCTCTTATCCTCAGTGAAGGCTATCAACAATCTGTAATATATCAACATCATCAAATGGTTAGGTTCTTACTCCGAGATATAGCATTGGGTCAGCACAATTAGCATTGACAGGGCATTGGCATGGTACAATAGCATTGAAGTGACACTGGCATGGTACAATAGCATTGACAGGGCATTGGCATGGTACAATAGCATTGAAGTGACACTGGCATGGTACAATAGCATTGACAGAACACTGGCATGGTACAATAGCATTGACAGGACACTGGCATGGTGCAATAGCATTGACAGGGCATTAGGCAAGCACAATTAGCATTGACAGGGCATTGGGCAAGCACAATTAGCATTGACAAGGCATGGTCAAGCACAATTAGCACTGACAGGGCATTGGGACAACGCAACTAGCATTGACAGGGCATTGGGCTAGCACAATTACCATTGACAGGGCATTGGGCCAGCACAATTAGCATTGACAGGGCATTGGGCTAGCACAATTAGCATTGACAGGGCATTGGGCCAGCACAATTAGCATTGACAGGGCATTGGGCTAGCACAATTACCATTGACAGGGCATTGGGCCAGCACAATTAGCATTGACAGGGCATTGGGCCAGCACAATTAGCATTGACAGGGCATTGGGCTAGCACAATTACCATTGACAGGGCATTGGGCCAGCACAATTAGCATTGACAGGGCATTGGGCTAGCACAATTACCATTGACAGGGCATTGGGCCAGCACAATTAGCATTGACAGGGCATTGGGCCAGCACAATTAGCATTGACAGGGCATTGGGACAACGCAACTACATGTAGCATTGACAGGGCATTGGGCTAGCACAATTACCATAAACAGGGCACTGGGCCAGCACAATTATTATTGGCAGGGCATTGGGACAACGCAACTAGCATTGACAGGGCATTGGGCTAGCGCAATTACCATTGACAGGGCATTGGGCCAGCACAATTAGCATTGACAGGGCATTGGGCCAGCACAATTAGCATTGACAGGGCATTGGGACAACGCAACTACATGTAGCATTGACAGGGCATTGGGCTAGCACAATTACCATAAACAGGGCATTGGGCCAGCACAATTAGTATTGACAGGGCATTGGGACAACGCAACTACATGTAGCATTGACAGGGCATTGGGCTAGCACAATTACCATAAACAGGGCATTGGGCCAGCACAATTAGTATTGACAGGGCATTGGGACAACGCAACTACATGTAGCATTGACAGGGCATTGGGCTAGCACAATTACCATAAACAGGGCATTGGGCCAGCACAATTAGTATTGACAGGGCATTGGGACAACGCAACTACATGTAGCATTGACAGGGCATTGGGCTAGCACAATTACCATAAACAGGGCATTGGGCCAGCGCAATTAGTATTGACAGGGCATTGGGACAACGCAACTACATGTAGCATTGACAGGGCACTGGGCCAGCACAATTAGCATTGACAGGGCATTGGGCCAACACAATGTATACCTTGATGACTGCACAAATGCGACGTTGACCAATTTTAATGAACATACTATGATAACACAGAAAGAATACGAGGAAAAGATAGTGCCACGGGACTGTAGCTCATCTGGCTGTAACTGAAGAAAGTAGCTGTGAGAAATTTTTACTAAAGAACTGCAATAGATGAGTTTCTAACTTGTGTTGCCCTGAACACTAAATGATCCATGCAGTAATTTCCTGGGATTTCGTGATAACAAAGTTTCATGGGAAATTCAAGATGCGGCCATATTGGATTTTCGAAATGGACCAAAAAAGGTATCTTGCACAACTGGACCACAAGGGGAACCTGTGACAAAGATCCATGCAGTAATTTCCCGAGAATTCACAATAACAAAATTTCATGGGGAAATTTAAGATGGCCGCCTGGTGGCCATATTGAATTTTCGAATCGCACCAGAAAAGGTATCTTGCACAACTAGACCCCAAGGGGAACCTGTGTATCAAATTTGAGAAAGATCAATACAGTAGTTCCTGAGGATTCGCGATAACGAAGTTTGATAGGGAAATCCAAGATGGCCGCCTGGTGGCCATATTGGATTTTCGAATCAGAGCAGGAAAGTTATCTTGCACAACTAGATCCCAAGGGGAACCTGTGTACCAAATTTGAGAAAGATCCATGCAGTGGTTCCTGAGAAATCGCGATAAAGTTTCATGGGAAAATCCAAGATGGCCACCTAGTGGCCATATTGGATTTTCGAATCGGACCGAAAAAGGTATCTTGTACAACTAGACCCCAAGGGCATTGGCAGGGCATTTCTCAATACTGTGTACCAAATTTGAGAAAGATCCATAGAGTACTTCCTGAGAAATCATGATAACAGTGTTTCATGGGGAAATCTAAGATGGCCACCTGGTGGCCATATTGGATTTTCGAATTGAAGCAGAAAAGGTATCTTGCACAACTAGATCCCAAGGGGAACCTGTGTACCAAATTTAAGAAAGATCCATGCAGTAGTTCCTGAGAAATCGAGATAACAAAGTTTCGTGGGGAAATCCAAGATGGCCGCCTGGTGGCCATATTGGATATTCAAATTGGACTAAAGTACACATGTTGTACAACTAGACCCAATGGGGAACCGGTGTCCCAAATTTGAGAAAGATCCATGAAGTAGTTACCGAAAAATAATGATGACAAGATTTCACTGGCAAATTCAAGATGGCCACCATGGCAGCCATATTTAAAATCGTCTCGACACCACATGAACAATTCTGGTGTACTCATTGGGGGGAACATGCATGCCAAGTTTCAGCTTAATCAGCCAAGCGGTTTCAGAGGAGAAGATGTTTACGGACGACGGACGACGGACAATCAGGCCATGACATAAGCCTATCGGTCCTTCGGCCCAGATGAGCTAAAAAGTCAAACTCTTACTTTAATATCATGGGACTAACAAACTGTAAGAGATCATAGATAAATTTGCAGCCCCAAGACATCAGTAGAGTTGGTCCGAATGTCTTGGCCAGGACTTTCAACATGGATGCTGTCCTCTTCTGGACTTTGGCTTCTTCTTTCTTCACCCCATGATTACCTCCCTTGAAGGATACCTCGCCTGCAGGTGAAGATCCACTCAACAGAGGTGTCTTCTCGTCATGATCATGGTAAGAATTTCTTAAGCGTGCCGAAGGTTTGGGTTTAGGTGATCTGTTGCGAAGGAAAAACAAAGAAGAACTGTTTCAGGACTATTTCATAAGACTATTTCCTAACGTGGTGTATTTATAGCTGCAGGGGGGTGGCTGAGTTATCCACAAAGTTCACATTTACTGCTGGTAAATTGGTGACAGACTCCAAGGACACAGGTTTGCTCTTTTTTACAGTGCTGCCGTAAGTATTCTGTCATACTTCCACATGGTTCACCCCACCTCCCACAACAAGTTGAACATTCGGCACTGGCCAGGTTTTAACTGCATGCTGTTCAGGCAAAACAGCTTTCAGCATCTATAGTATATGAGGGTGGGGCAGGGTGAAGAAAGGGGCACTGCCTTCCGGCAGTTGTTTATCCCAACATTACTTCAGTGTGAGAATGAAGTGATCCCATAGTTCAAAGAGATTATCAGTTTTCATAACTCAAGCTGTATGACCACCAATGAAATTAATTAGTGTTGTGACAAAATTATCAGTTATCATTTCAATCCGATCAATTTAATCTGGTTGCTTTTAAGTACACATATATATAGTTACCACCCGACCATATATGCAAATTAACATGTACCGAGCAATGAAACTACTGTGTAGTACTAACGCAGCAAGGAAGCAATCAGAGATTGCTCAATTGTATGCCCCCCTTCCGCTTTAATCCGACACTGCTCCACCATTGTTCTGTTTTGTATTGGTCTATGGAGGCCTAATTAGGCTAAATTATAAAAATTCTGTTTCAGTCACTTTTTTCGGCATGCCTCGCATAATATATGTACATATTCCGCCCGGGGCTTTCGTCAAATGTGACCTGGTTATGAGACCTACATTCCTTGGGAGTATACTGTGGTGAAATTATGAAGCGATCGTGAACTTTGAATTTTGCATCCAAATCACTCTTTTAGGGGCAATTTCATACTTCAGGATCTATGTGATCTACTTTGGCATGTGCTTTGGACAAATAAATATATCCCATTCATTTAGGTTTGATGAACAAAGGGTAACTCTTGAAAATATAACCGAAAGCAGAGAAACTTCACGCTGCACAACTATGGGGTACTGACCACATATCATGCAAATTCCATAATTGTCCATACAATATTAACCGAGATCCAGCCCGGACAAGTCCCAATTCACAAAGATTTCAAGAACAAAAGGGCCATAACTCTTGAAATATACGCGAAACGCGGAGAAACTTCACACTGCACAACTACAGGGCACTCTCCACATATCCTGCAAATTCCATACTTGTCCATACAATATTAACCGAGATCCCGCCTGGACAAGTCCCAATTCACAAAGACTTGATGAACAAAGGGCCATAACTCTTGAAAATATATGCGAAACGCGAAGAAACTTCACGCTGCACAACTACAGGGCACTGACCACATACCCTGCAAATTTCATAATTGTCCATACAATATTAACCAAGATCCAGCCCGGACAAGTCCCAATTCACAGAGATTTCAGGAACAAAGGGCCATAACTCTTGAAAATATAGGCGAAACGGGGAGAAACATTACGCTGCACAACTGTGGGGCACTGACCACATGTCATGCAAATTTCATACTTGTTCATACAATATTAACCAAGATCCATCCCGGACAAGTCCCATTCACAGAGATTTCAGAAAAAGGGCCATAACTCTTGAAAATGATACCGGAACTCGGAAAAAACTTGACGCTGCACAACTATGAGCCACTGGCCACATTCCATGCAAGTTTCAATCCTGTCCATCAATTATTAACCGAGATATCGCGCGGACAAGAAATTCGGACGGACAGACGGACGGACAGACGGATGGACAGACGGACGGACAGACGGACGGACAAAGCGATCGCTATATGCCCCCCCTCTAGTTAGAGGGGGGGCATAATTAGCCAGTTACTGTTAACAAACTTACGGCAACTTGCGGACCCTTTCCAATTCCGTACACCATGCCTTCTCAAAGCCAGGTATAAAGTTAGCTCCTTGATCTCTTGGGTTCAAATCCCACAGATCAGAATCTTCCAGAGATTTTCTATAGCCAGTCAACACCAGTCTGTCGTCAAAGAAGGTTAGAAACAATTATTAATCATTTAGAAAATTCAATGAAAACGAGTCGGTTACAATTTATTGAGAAAGTGAACAATATATTGATTGAAAATATAGAATATTCTGTCTTTATTTAAATTCTAATCATTACCATCATACAGGTACAATGAACTGAGCTGGCCT
Organism: Hanleya hanleyi; assembly: GCA_036873755.1. Classification (NCBI taxonomy): domain Eukaryota; kingdom Metazoa; phylum Mollusca; class Polyplacophora; order Lepidopleurida; family Hanleyidae; genus Hanleya; species Hanleya hanleyi. Next base: position 989 of record JAVTVY010026156.1, on the reverse strand, counting down.
AGCCTCACATAGGCTACATTGTATTCACACCACAAATACAGGCTGTATCATTGGTGCTCATCCATAAACATCACCTCCAGACAGCGTGAAAGTGTTTGGGCAAGACCGCAACTATTCATCCAGTATGTTTCCTTCCAAACATATATGTACATAATTTAGGGGTGGTTCACACAGAGTTGTACGTTTAATTAGACATTTAGTAGAAAGCTGCCAAGTAAGACACTTGAACACTTTGTTCCCATGGTTACTGTCATGCTCTCCCTATTTCATTTTCAGATGCTCTTTATCTTAAAGAAATTTTTATTTTATTACAAAATTTCTCTGTCATCAGTGCTTCCCGCTCCCATCCTCCACTCCCCTCCTCCAATGTTGTAGAAGTACTGACTTACCCATTGATCCACCAAAATGAGATTCTTGATATGAATGACCCCTGAACTTCTGGACAAGGTTTCTACAACACAATCATCACAATACAATAAAGGTCAATTTCTTAACTTATATTATTGTAAGATTGATACTAAAATGGAAAGTTGTAAACTGCTCTCTTATATTTCCCTGTCTGGACTATTAAAGGAGTAAACCTGCATACTTCTGTGTATGCCTGCTACTGGGTTCATGTCACTGGGTAAGGGATACGATCTGAGAAATGGTGCCCCGTGACTATAGCAAGGTGGGGGTGGGTGGGTGACAGCCCTGTGCAGCTATAGCAAAGGTGGGGGTGGGTGGTGACAGCCCTGTGACTATAGCAAGGTGGGGGTGGGTGGGTGACAGCCCTGTGACTATAGCAAGGTGGGGGTGGGTGGGTGACAGCCCTGTGACTATAGCAAGGTGGGGGTGGGTGGGTGACAGCCCTGTGACTATAGCAAGGTGGGGGTGGGTGGGTGACAGCCCTGTGACTATAGCAAGGTGGGGGTGGGTGGGTGACAGCCCTGTGACTATAGCAAGGTGGGGGTGGGTGGGTGACAGCCCTGTGACTATAGCAAGGTAGG